>PVLA01010765.1:0-60024 GCA_004027455.1 Hydrochoerus hydrochaeris
ACTGAAACTAGATCCATGCATATCACCATGCACAAAACTAAAGTCTAAATGGATCAAAGACCTCAATATTAAAACAGAAACACTAAATCTACTGGAAGACAAGGTAGGTAGAAGTCTTGGAGACATAGGGGTAGGCAGAGAATTCATGAACAAAATGCAAACTGCACAGGAAACACTTCAAAGAATCAACAAATGGGATCTCACATTATTGAAAAGTTTCTGCACTTCAAAGGAAATCACCAACAGAGTGAAAAGAAAACCAACAGAATGGGAAAAAATTTTAACCAGCAACCACTCAGACAAAGGACTTGTGTCCAGAATATATAAAGAATTGAAAAACATCAAGCCCCCCAAATTCAAAGACCCTCTCCAAAAATGGGCATCTGAGATGAACACACAATTCTCAGAGAAAGATATACAAATGGCAAATAAATATATGAAGAAATATTCACCATCACTGATCATTTGAGAAATGCAAATTAAAACAGCACTGAGATTTCACCTTACTCCGGAAAGAATAGCTGCCATCAAGAAATCAACTGATAACAAATGTTGGCGAGGCTGTGGAGAAAAAGAAACACTGCTCCACTGTTGGTGGGAATGTAGACTGGTGCAACCATTATGGAAATCCATATGCAGAATTCTCAGAAGACTAGGATTGAAAGCCCCAATTCAATCCAGCTATCCCCCTCCTGGGTATTTTCCCAAAGAACTGAAAAGTTCATATCACAGTGATATATGTGTACCCATGTTCATAGCAGCACAATTTGTGATAGCTAAATCCTGGAAACAACCAAGATGCCCATCAACTACAGAGTGGATGAAAAAGATATGGCATTTTTATACAATGGAATATTACTCAGCTATAAAAAAGGATGATCTTGAGGCCTTCATAGGCAAATGGTGACAACTTGAGACTATCCTCATTAGTGAAATAAATAAGAATCTTATTTATAAATATCATATTGTGTCTCTAGTGTAAAAAAGTAAATAAGAACTACAAGAGTAATAAAACCAAAATGTGTAATTACTATTGTAAAAAAGAGAGGAAAAGAAAGTGCCCCAAGGGATATAACTGCATGTATGTTTGAGTGTGTAAAATAGATGACCATATTGCTGAATCTTTGTTGGATCTTTGAGCAGAACTGCTTGTAGTCTGACTGTTTGAATATTTACTATTTACCCTTTAACTTTGTAACTTGAACAACTATATCCAGGATGACAGTACATAATTTATAAATTACTGATTTCTTAGTGGGGCTTTTTCTCATTCTCCTTTTTCTTTCTTTCTTTTAGAATTCTGTATTGTTGCTACCCTTTTTTCTGTTTTGCTTTTTTTTTCTTCTCTTTAAATAAAATTTTAAAAATGTATAATTGCTATTGTAAAAAAAGAGGAAATAGAAAGCGCTATAAAAGATATAGCTGCATGTATGTTTAGGTGTGTGGGATTGATGACCATATTTCTAGGTTCTTGTTGGATTGTTGAACAGATCTGTTTGCACTCTCACTACTTGAGTGTCCACTTTGTGTGCTTTAATTCTGTAACTTGAATAACTATTTCTAAAAGAACAATATGTAATTTATCAACTAGTGATTTCTTACTGTTTATCTTCTTTTCTTGAAATTCTGTAATATTTCTACCTTTTTCCTGTTTTTTTCTCTTTAAATAAAAAAAATTTCATCCAGATCTCTTCATATATTAATATTTTATTCATTTTCATCACTGAGCAATATTCTGTGATATGAATGAACAAGGTTTCTTTAATCATTTCTCTAAAAAACATATGGATTATTTCTAGTTTTATGTGTTATTAATCAAACTACTATAAACATCTGTGTACAGGTTTTCATATATATATCCATTTCCCTAGAATAAATATCTGGGAATGCAACTGCTGGGTTGTGTGAAGGTTACATACTGTACTTAGTTTTGCACAAAGCTTTTCAGGGTGACTTTAGCTTTTTATCCTGCCATCCAAAGTAGGAAAGATTCAGTTCCTTTGCATCCTTTCCTGCCTGTCATTGGCATCCCTATGCTTTATTGATGGTGTTCTGATAGGTGTGTAGTGATAATCCAGTGTCATTTTGTCTACATTTCTATACTGGCTGATGTGGACTTTTAAACACTACTTGTGCTCATGTGCCTCTGTATCTTGTTTGGAGGAGACATTTCTTCACATCTTTCACCCATTTTCTAATTGGAGTGTTTTTTCCCCCTTACTGTTGAGTTTTGAGAAATCTTTTATCATGCTTTGTGAGATATGTGGTTTGCAAATATTTTCTCCCAGCCTATAGTTTGTCTTTTCCTAATTTTTAACAAAGGCTTTCTCAGTTTAAACACTTTTTACTGAGATAAAGTAGAGTTTATCACTTTTTCTTTTTATGAATCATGCTTTTGGTGTCAAATATAAAAACGTTTTGCCATGCCCTGAATTCCAAAATTTTCCCATTTTTTTCCTAAAAGCTTGATAAGACTATGCTCTGTTTTGAGTTAATTTTTCTGTGAACTGTAAATCTTAGATCAAAGTTTAGTTTTTCACCTACCCATGTACATTTGCTCCTGCACATTTATTAACAAGGCTACCTTTCTTCATCAGATGGCTTTTGCACATTTGTCAAAAATCAACTGGGCAATTCCTATCCCTTGGCACTCCAGGAGTAAAAGCAGAAATTGCACACATCTTGTCTTCTTCCCGGTCTTAAAGCAAAGGTTAGCCTTTTACTAGTAAGTATAATGTTAACTTTAGGGTCTTATAAATGTTCTTTATCAAACTGAAAAACACACTTTATTCTATTTTTTCTGTGACTTTTTAATCATGAATGGGTATTAAATTTTGTCAAGTGTTGTTTCTGTGTCAACTGATATGGTCATGAAAATTTTCTTTGATGACCTGTTAATCAGATGGGTTATATTAATTTTTCAAACACTACTTTAGTCTTGCATCCTTGGAATAAATTCTACTTGGTTATGGTATACAACCATTTGTATACCAATTCATGTCATTGAATTCCATTTGCTAATATTTTCATAAAGGTTTTTGCGTCTATGTTAAGGAATATTTTTCTCTAATTTTGCTTTTCTTTTTTCTTTTCCTTTCAGGTGTATGTGTACTCTCTTAGGTTTTATTATCAGAGTAATAACGTCTTCATAAAATGAATTGGAAAGTGTTCCCTCCTTTTCTTTTCTCTAGAAGAGATTGTATACAACTGGTACTAATTCTTCTTTAAACATCTGAGAAAATGTTTCAGTGAAACCCTCTGGGACTGAAGAGCATTTTGTGGTAGAGTTTTTCAGTTACAAACTAAACTTCTCTCGTGGTTATGGAGAAGTCTATAGAGAAGATTACTAAATTATTTTCTTTCATATTGGGTGATTTGGGCTAATTTGTGTGTGCTTGAGGAATTGGTAAATTTCTTTTAAACTGTTGAGTGTTGTTTGTTGCATTACCTTATTCTTTTTGACATCTGCAAAATCTGTAGTGATACCTTGTTTCATTCCTGAAATTTTTAGTCTGTCTTCTCTTTTCATCTTTCTGTAAGTTTGTCAATCACCATTGCTATGAAACGAGCTTGTTATTTCATGGATTTTCTCTATTTTTCTGTTTAAAACTCATTAAATTCTGCTCTTCCCTTTATTGGCTCCTTCATTCTCCTTGCCTTTGGGTTTGTTTTTCTCTCTTTTTTCTAGGTTTAAAGATAACGGGATCTTAGGTTGTGGTCTTGAACCCTTTCTCTCTTCTTTTAAAACAATTTTTTCTTGTTTATGTTGAGATTTTTTTTGCCTTTTTTCCAGCACCTAGTGCTTTAAGTTTTTCTCTCAGCACAGCTTTAGTTACACAGTGTGATTTTAATATTTCACAATTTGCTGCCGCTTATATAACTTCTATTACAGTATTGGTCCGTTTTTAGCTTACCTCCATATCTTTGTGGCCTCCACTAGCACAGTGGGCAATTCATAAAGAATATGCATTCAGCTGGTTTTTTAATGGATGTTTATTCAAATATTAATTAGAAAACTTTAGCAGGTGATACTTACTCTTGCTGAGCTCCTCTACTTTTCTGTCAGTTGTTTAAAGTTGGATATGGAGGTCACCAAGTATAACTTTGAATTGTACTTTGCATATTTGCAGCTCTGTGACTTGATGCATAGACCCTCTGGATAACTTCCCCAGTTATCATAGCGAAATCTACCTTTTTATCTCTAGAAATCATGAATCTGACATCTACTTTATCAAACACTAGTATAAACATTCCTCTTTCTCTATGCTTTTTCAGATGTTTGTGAGACATAACTGTTTCTATCCGTTTACATTCAACTTGTATATATCTTTATATTTGAATAATTTCCTTTTTTAACCTAGCTCTATACTCTAAACAAATATTAATGGGTTAGGACTTAAGTCTGCCATTTTTATTTTTTGATTTGCTTGTTCTGTTTTCCATTTCTCCTTTCCTTGCCTAGTTATGAATTAATAGGCATTTTTCAGATATCGTATATCTTTTCCTCTAGCATTTTTTGCTTAGATTTTAAGTGATTGTTCTAGGTATCATATTTATAAACAAAAATTCTAACAGCCTGCTGTTTTGTCATTTTACCACTTTGATTAAAATGCAAAAATCTTACCTCCCTCATTTCCTTGTCTCTTTATAGAGTAGTTAAAACTAGACCAGATTACATCATGACTTTTGTTTCAATCATCAAACATAATTTGAAAACAAGTGAAGGAAAGCATAGTTTATTTAGCCATATTTTTGCTTATCATATTCTTTTTCTATTATTGCTGTTCTGGTATCCTTCACCTATCATTTCCTTTTGTCTAAAGGACTTTGTTTAGCCATTCTTTTAGAGAAGAGCTGCAGACAAGAAGTTCTTAGTTTTTCTTCATCTATAATTGCTCCGCAAGGCCACAGAGGCTCTGTTAAAGTTTTCAATCTATTTTCTGTCACTCAGATTGAATAATTTCCGCTATTCTTGAGCACCAAGAATTGAGTCTTCTTTCTGTCCCCTCCCTTCTATTATTGTACTCTTTTTTGTTTGTTTGTTATTAAACTTTTTAGCTCTAAAATTTATATTTGGCTTGTCTTTATATTCCCTATTCCTTTGTTGGTACTATTTATTTTTGTAAGACTTTCTATATCTTTCCTTTGCTTAAAACATTTGATCTTGGCAGCTTTAAAAATCTTTGATAACTAACATCTCTGTCTTCTTGGTGCTACCATCTCATCTTCTTTCATTTAGATTTACATTTTCCTATTTTGGGGTTTTTTTTTGGTATTATGGTTAATTACAGAAATCTGGACATACTTCTATTACCATTTAAGATTCTGGTTCTCATTCAAACCTCTGTATTAGCTGGTTTTTTCTACACCTCCAGCTGGAGATAGGCAAAATCAATGCCTTATGACTCTCAAGTGGAAGAAGTCCATGGGTCCCTCTTGCCTCTGATGATGCCTGAGATAGATGGTGGTGAGGTCCCCAGTATGCTGGGTGGGGGTGAAGGGCCAGGCTCCTCCTATGATCCCCAGCAACAAAGCAGGGATGACAGAGAAGAAAGGAGCTACTCATTACTTGTGAGGAAAAATAAAAGCCTGCCTCCCTCATTAGCCACTTCTGACCCTATCCCAGTGCTGGTGTCAGGAGTCGCCTCACCATCTCACAAGGGTGGATATTAAGGTTCTTCAGCTGCTATATGCTTGTGCAGATGAGGTGAGACTGCATCTTTTTTTTTTCCTGGAATATTTAACTGGAGTAGAGTGATTAATTTCTGACATTTGCTGTTTTGTTACGTTACCCCTTTCCTAATTTTTGGACAAGAGTTGGTAAATCTATTTGGAGCTGCTTGTTTTTTCTTCTATATCCACTGGTAGTTGTGGATTGCTGGCTTCTTTATCTTTCAGTCTGGTGCCCATGATGCAAAAAAAAAAATGTGCCCAGAAAACTTCCACATTCTTGTTTGGGTCTTATGTCCCCTACCTCTTTTTTCTACCTTTCAGAATTCTGTGTTAATCTTGAATTTCCAGGGTTTTTATCTGTACTTAAGTGAAAGAAATAGAGAAAAATATGTCTAGCCATTTTCTCAGAAATGGAAATCCATGTTTCTTTTTATAAATAAGATAAAGGCCTCAGAACAAAGACCCTATCTTTGAGTCTGACCACTACATTTCATATCAGTTAATGATTAATCCTACTGACAACACTCAGAATAATTTACAGAATAACTCAAGTCCACTTACAAATGGAACCCACTTCAATCTCCTGCTTATAACAGGACCCTAACAGGTTGTGCATATTTCTGACACTATCTACTTAACTAAGATATCCCTAATAAAAGAGAATATTATCATTGGAGTTTGTCCCTGTTAGAAAGCTCCAGTATTCTTAGATGATATTATTTAGCGCTGATGAAGTTTGTAGTGTTACTTTGCCAATTCAAACTAGATTGTCCAGCATTTACCATTTTTACCAATATTTTTAACTCCACTTCTGAAGTCAGAATCACTTCATGCATTCTCATGTTTTTAATTTCTTGCTATTCATAGATATCTCTCAAGTGTGGCTCTAGCTTAAAGTTTTCTTCTGAGACCCAGACTGATGATGCAGCTGACCATCACCCTTGCTGTCTCTCTTCACACTTCAAGCTGTCTTTAGCCTTATCCCTGACACTGTCTTCCCTGTACCCATCCAACAACCTAGTTCTCATGTAATGTGCCTTAAGTAAGTCAATGAGTTATACGTTCAGGCTATTGAATAAAGAGAAACTGACATGTCTTTAACAACCCTACTCTCTTGGTTTATCTGCCTAGTGGCATACAGTTTAACAAGTTCTTTTAAAAATAAAATAAGTACATTTATAGATTTATCATAAATTTTATTGATACAAAAGATACACAGGGCTTGGGTGCTGCTCAGTGGTATATACTTAATTTGCTGCACAACACTAAGTATATCCCAAGCACAGAGAAAGGAAGGAAAGAAGGGAGTGAGGAAAGGAGGGAAGGAAGGAGGGAAGGAGAAAGGGAGGAAAGAAAAAAAAAGAAAGGAAAGAAAGAAGAAAGAAAAAAGGAAGAAAATGTTGAGGACAATGTTTGTAAATAATAATGTTAAAATATACAATAGTCTACTGTAAGTTTGATATGGCCAACTGATTCTCACAGAATATTTTCTCTGCTTTTGCAAAACTTTCAAGTCCACTGGCAACTGTCAGCTGAAACAAATGAATGAGTACCTTTCTGATAGGAGTAAGACAAGAGTGGGACAACAAAGATGTACACTAGAATTTCCTTGTTTTGTCAGTGATGTGAATGATCTCTTTGCTGAATCAAGTAAGTTTTCACATACTGGAAGAATATTTTCTGTTTTATGTGACACTAGCAATGAAACAGCTACATACATGACCCATATTTAAATTTAATCTGACTTATTAATATTTTTCTATCATTTTCTTAAGTCTACAAAATCAACAATACAATAAATGAAGCTGTGATTTATGATTTTGACAATTACCAAAGGAAAATACTCACAGAATAGCTAATTTCAACCTACCAATGTGGCATAAATGGATGGGGATTGAAATGACATGACAAAATACACCACCATATAATATTTCACCACAGAAACACAATAGATATAAATATCTTCAGGAGTACAGATAATACAGCAGAGGAGTAAAATAATTGGGAAGCAATGACAAATATTTTTACCTGTGCTTTGATGTAATTTATTTAATTGTAAGTTTATATCATTTAATTTGTAGTAATATCTGTTTAACAAACAACTTGTTAATTCCCTGTCTATTTAACAACCAGAAAAGCAGTGTGAGCCAAGTCCTACACAATCCAGGGCTTGATGAATCTACCTAAACCAGATGACTTTCCTCTACTTCTAGCATCACCTTCCTACCACATATTTTCACTGTTGTTTTTATTAGACTTACTGAATAGTGTCTTATCATTCTACAAATATGCTCAACCCTTCCTAACTTACTCTTCATACTCCAGCCAATATAATTTCCTTAAAATCTCAAATATGTTCATGTGCCCCCAATGCACTCACTAATTGGTTTTTTCGATAAATGACTGTTGAGTTTTATGTCTTGAGTGCTGATTTAGTTGAGTAGGAGAAATTTAAAAACAAGACAAAAAATCTCTTATTCCCCTGGAAAATACATTTTAGCTGGAAGGGGAACAGAGATTATAAATAAAACAAATAAATTATACCATACATCTGAAGGCAACGAGTGTGACAAGAGGAAACACTGGAAAGCAAGGCAAATATAAAGATAACATGGAAATTACAATCAAGCCTGATGCTCAGGGTTTGTCCTATATACAAGGTGAAACTGAGCAAGGACTTACAGGAAGTAACCACTGGACCTTGGGTTTTGAGAGGAAATAGCCAGAGCATACAAGGAGCCCAGCACAACTACAGTAATCTGAGATAGAATCAGAAAAAAAAAATGTAAAGCACAACACTAACAGAGGAGGACAGAATGTGAAGGTCTTGTAGATCATTGTAAGGACATCAGTTTTTACTGTGCCAAACATGGGGAGCTACTGCAGGGCTCTGAATGGAGGAAGATAAACTTTTTAAGCAGATAACTTGCTTGCAATCCTTCAGTGGCTTCCCATTGCTCTTAAGAGAAATTCTTGAGTTCTTCACAAGAACTGTATGAACTCCATGTGATGAGACCCTGGTGCCATCTCACCAGTCCACCTCTTGCCTCCTTTGTCCCTCACTATCTCCCCTTTTACTCCCTCAGGTTGTTGAGCAGGGTACTCCTTTCTACCTCAGACATGTCCCTCATCAGACATTGACAGTTGCATAAAATTGTCCTTCATAATACAATTACTTAAGTGATTGATTTTAATGTTATGGTTACCTTTATTGTTTCTGTTGCTTATATCCACTGTTATATCCTGCTAGAAGAGAAGCTAGATTTGAGCAGGGATGTTATCTTTTGCGTTCACTGATTTATCTCAGAGAATCAGATAAGTGCTTGCCACATGGTAGAAACTCAATTTTTTTTCAGTGAGTGAATGAATGTCTTATTAATATATTCCCAAGGTATGGCTCATAGTTTGCAAAGTTTTTGTTGAATTAAAAGTTAATCGAATGGACAGATAAATGGATGACTGTGTGAGTAAAAAGAATGAATGAATGGTGAGGTAATCCTATATTTTCAATGTAGAACTGAAAGTCTGGCACATGATAGGCATTCTATAATTTTTTAAATGAATAGATGATCAAATGAATTAATGGATTAATGAATAATAGAATAAGAGAAAAATGAATGAAGAGATGAATGAATGCATCATCTTTAGTAAAGTCAGAGGACTTTCATCCTTTAAGAGGAATCTCAAATTATTCTGAGTGGGTCACTTGACCAGCCCGTTAGACCTATACTTGGTTCCTTTCCGTGGATATATTTTGAAGAACATTTTTATTAGCTTTCGCAAGGTACTCTTGAATTCTCTTTTGGCTCCCCTGCATTCTTGTTCACACCTGACCTGCCGTAGTTTGCGGATCTCCCTGGTTTCCTTACTTGGGCCACATTTCCAAGTGTCCCTTTGATCTCTGGCACATACTTTCTCTGGGCTTCCAGTAAGGTGTTTTTAAACAGTCTCCAGATTTCCTGTGGCTTATTGACTTTTTAAATTATTCCTTTCATTTGTTTTTCCTAACCAGTGCCTATACTTGTTCTTAGGTTCTCTTTATAAAATTGAGTAACCACATGATATATAAATCTTCTTTTCTAACCTAGAATGGTCACAGTGTTGTGAGTATTCTGAGATACTTTTTCTTTCAGGTCTTGTCTGCCACTCAAAACCAAGTCTAAAATATTTTTCTGCCTTAATATTTCCAAAAACATTTTTCTAAGAGAAGATCATTTATCTTATCTAATAAGCCCATATTTACCTCTAATCTATATGTGAACTGTAAATAGTGTCCAAGAAAGCACAGAGCATGATGTGTGTAAGTATTGTAGGGAGAGAGAAAAAGAGAGGTGTGTACTTGTGTATGTGTGTATTCTGTGAAATAAACAGGCACTTTTAAAACCATCACCTTCATTTCTAACTATGCAAGTCTCTGATTGCCATTATGCTTCTGTAGAAACCAAAATCTTCAGATACAAGTCATGAAATATTTTTGGTTCCAGTCCACAAAGATCAGATGCTAGCTTCTTTTTTTTTTAATCTTATTTTCATATGTGAAGACCTGTCCAGAGAAAGTTCTACAACCAAGTAGCAACAGAAATCATTTAATCTAACAAAAAACCATCTTGTACTTTTTTTAAGACCATGTATTTCATCAGTCAGGATTTTTCCTATCAAAGACTTTTATTTTCAAACATTTGCTTTATTTGGCTAAAAGGCAGGTTCTTGCTACATTTAATAGTCATGTGTATGTTATACAAAGATCATAGAGTTTTCATATGTGGATTTTTACCAGAATAAAGTGAACCAGAGATCATATTAGACATTTGAGCCTATGGTATATATATACTTCTCACAAATATTTTAGCAGATGACTGGTCCTCAAAACTTTTATATGATAAAATACTTTACATAGTCACTGTTTACTTAGATTAGAGATTTGCTGCAAATGTAATATATTGTGCTTTAAATAGTGAAAACTGCAAATGTACTTTTTGCTACTTCAAACTTTTCAATTGGTCAAGTTGTAATGAAGCTTTAAAAACTTAGCGATATGTTTTCCATCCATGATATTGACATATGCACATAATTACCTTTTTTCCTTTTTGATACAATTTCATTATTTGTCATGCTGGCTGTGGCGTACCAATAAAGCCAAAATATCATATTAGAATTCATGACAGTTTTCACATTGTATTATCAATATGTGGAAATAATTGTCTGCTCTGAGATTAAATTACATTATTGTGTATCTTTTTCATGCCTAATAAATAATGATGGATGGCTTTTATTTTCATCACCACCTGCAACCATTTAGTCACCCCTTGATTGTTGAAGATAAAGTGATAAAAGGCAAGTGTTATGTTGCAAGCAGAAAAATGTAGTCAAAACAGTTGTATGTTTCTTGTTTCCATTTCCATTATTTTAGTCCCTAAAGAGCAATGCATAGTGGTCTATAAAACATAGCAATCTGGGGAAAACATAGCAAGCAGTTCACAGAAATGAGTGGAGAAGGTGAAAAAATATTTTTTCTAGTAGAACAATAATTATTTTTTGGTGCATGATTCTTAATCTGAAAATGAGTTTTTTGTTCTGCTGTGCAAATCAGTTATGTGCAATTAGAATGCAAAGCAGAGGCACTCTTACTGTTTAGCCTTTTTTAAATAGAAATGAAAACAGCCCGGAAATTGTAGCAAAGTTGAAAATGCATGCTAGGTAATTTTGAAATCCAAAGACATAAAACCATGCATAATAAAAAGACCACTCTAAACTCATTACATTTTTTGAAATTGGCAATAGGAAGGCTTAATTTTAAAATTAGAATTTGCATGTTTGGAAACTTATTAACTACATTTTGAATGGCCAAGTACATTGCCAGTGTAAAGGTATGTTTTATTTGTCTTCCTGTATACAATTCCATGGTCTCATAATTTGGTTTTATCTGTGCCTGACCTTCTCGGGTTTTGTTTCTTTAATTCTTCAGCCTTATGCTTAAACAAAATTGTTTTATCTTTTTGTTGAAACTTTTGGGTTAAAATTATAAACAGTAAATGCTGTGAGTCTTAAGGGAGAAAGAATTGCCTCAGAGATTTATGATACTATTAGATTTCATCTCTGAAGAACGGCAAGCCTTTTTATAAAATAAATACATGATGTTTATAATGAAAACTAGTCATTTGATCATTTCAGTTAACAATAGTGAAGTAAGAAAGCAAACTGTAGACAAATCTTTTTGATATTTAGTTATGAGTAACATGGTTGACTCTTTGAAGAATTGTTTTGCGTTTGGGTCTGTTATCTTTAAATCGAAAGATGGTGATCTCTGGCATAACACTCAGACCAAAATCCAAAGGTTATCCCATCAAATGTCAAGTTCTTGCAAAGAGACAGTCCATTATATGATGAACCCCAAGTGAATGCTTATGCTGTGGAAACATAAACTGGGTGTTCTATTACTGTTCCTCTTAGAGCATCCATTTAAAAAGAACAGAGGGGTCTTTCCCTTGTTTATAGCTGTTTTACTATCTGACTACCCATCTCACTCTATAATTAAATGTTGTGAATAAAATAATAAACATAATTTTATTTGTACCATTACTCACTGCAGAAATTACATCTTTACATTTCCTATGAGACTCAAAGAGTAATCATGCTTGCTTCCTTCACATTGGAGAGAGCCATGCCAAAGTCACAGATTTTTCAAGATTGCTTGAACCTGGAGGGTTAGCATAGGAACACTGGAGACAAGGTATTTTGCAGTGTGTATACACACATTCAGATTAGCCTTTCTTGATAACTGAGATTTTTTTTATATCTGTCCCACAAAAACACCTTGGAAGACTAGCGCTGAATAACAGACTTGCATAAAAATTCCCCAGAACTTAAAACCAGAATGTCTATCTGTGAGTAGAAAGCCACATAGTCTAAAACAAATGAAAGTAAGATTTAATATATACTAAATAGCTCCACTAATTAGAAGCCCCTGCTAATCTTTGTCCCACAGTATTCTGCAGAAATCCTAAGACACCACAGCTTTCTCCAAAGTACCTGGACCCAAACATCGTACTCTGGCTGCTAACAGAAAGTTCTAGAATTCATCCTCCTGAGATGGCCTCAGTTTTCTCTTGCTCATTCTTTAGTCTTTTCTGATTTTTCTCAGCCCAAGTCTTCCTAGCATAACCTATCTGAAAAAAGAACAACAACAAAAAAAAACCCATGTTAAATAATTGCAGTATAAATGCACAAAATGGAAACACTGAATTAGCCCCATAAGATAAATAATTCTTTGTGCTGTTATCATTTTTTTACATTCACATTTTCTATCATGCTAGTAGTTTGCTAGTTCTCATAACATTTTGTGAGTCTACATACATGCTGCACATATGAAGACATTCCAAAGTTTTTAACGTGCATTGAAATTATGAACTCTTCCAACTTGTGTGTTTGGAAGAGGGGTGTGCCTGGGCAGAATAACTCACATCCAAGCAGACGGCTGAAACATTGGAACCTATAAACTCCCCCACCCTTAGCACCTAAACGTTTGGTGCTCTGGGCAAACAGTAGTTGCTCTACACTTCTCAGAAAAACATTTGGGAAAAAATACTCTGGACTAATAAAATTGGTGTTTGAATAGCAAAATATCAGTCAATCAATATCCATGAATTTTTTGAATACTTTCAATATTTAAAAAATTATACATGTAATCATATGTTTTTTTAGATAATGTATTTATGAATGTAATTTTTAACATCAGAGGGAAAATCACTCAAGAGTACAGCTAATGCTCAAAGTAGCACCACAAACTAAGTAACTTTGGATAGAGATTCTTAACATAAAAGTAATAACTGGGCAGTAAATACTCCTTCAGTTAGACATTATAAATGTCAAAATTTGTTCAGTTTTCCGTTGAACTTGGGCAGCACAAGGAGATTGCTTTCACTTTCCCAGCAGCTGTCGTAAGTCCTGCTAGTGTTTAACAACTCATCCTGGGCTCCAGAAAACACTGTGTTAGGGAGGGAAAACCAGACTCTTTGGCTAGAGTTGTAGAAGGAGGGTGGAACCCTATGAATTACATGACTGCATGTGATGGAGGCAATTTTATTTTGGCAACAAATTCAGGGTTTTGTATTGAATGTTTTTCAGATCATTAATTTGAATATCCATGAGAAAATTACCTATGAGAGATTTTGACTCATTTGTAGAGCACAGATAATCAATAATTATTCTATTTAATTTTCCATGTCATGGTGGCACAAGTTTAGGAACTCTTGTGATCTGGAAAACAATTGGCCCAAAGTTTAAGTGATGGTGATCACAGTGTAGTTACTCAAAGATTGATTCACCTGTGTTCCAAACCCAGATGAAGAGAAAAAAATAGTCAAGATGAATAGTAAAGATGTCATAGCTCAGCTTTCATTCTTTTATGGAATGTCTGGTACTCTCAATTGTTTTCAAAATGTCATATAAAGCCCCTAGAACATAACACTTTATGTGACCATCATTTCTCAGGTGAAATTATGCATGGAACTTCACAAAGCGTTTCCCTGGCTCCACCATTTTTTGGAAACTGTGAAAGAAAAATGCAGAAATGCCCAGTGCAATTTATGGCACTAACCATTGGGCCAGAGAACTTTCCTTAGCAATAAAATAAGAACTAAGTTTCTCCCATCTTAATATCTAGACCCAGGACAACTTGGTATAGTTCCATTACAGTGTATTTTAAACTTTCCTTGAAGTTTAGGAATATATCTTTTAGATTCCGTCAGTGCTTTAGAAGTGCGACTCGCCAAACCAATCAATCTAGTACAAAGTTTGTTTTTAGAATTCAAGTTCCTTGTTACTGCTTTGCAAGCAGATGTCTTCAGAGATATAATATGGTGAAGAGATTATGTGATTTGGGGTGTAGCGATTCTGCCAGTTATAATTAAAAGGGCCAACATCCAAGTTTTGTTTTCTTTATAAACACTGTAGAGTGTGTCGGTGGCCAATCTAAAATTACCACAGAAGAGTGTGTGTGCTCATCTTTAGCACAAGATAATGAAGATGGTGTGTGAAATGCACCATGGTTATAATAAGCTGATGGACTTGCGGTCCTACGCGCAAACTTGTCCAAATGTAATTATAGGAGTTTTAAGAGAATTGTTGCTTCCTAAACTGACTAGTCAAGTGATTCAAAAGTTAATATCACCAAATTAGCAGCCTGATTTTGAAGCTCTACAACTGTACCTTGAAAATATCTACCTGGATCCATTATACATTCTTCCAGGGAAAAGACACCTTTCCCTGCAGGGGAATCCTGTTTAGTTTTCTGTGTAGGAATTGCTTCTGGGGAGGTGAAAATGTGTGTAAAAATGAGAAGGAGCAAAAGGCTGAGTATCTAGCGCTTTCTCCCATGGGTGGAGGAGAAAGGGCCAGTATGAACTTGTACTAATGCTTATGTGGTTGGAAAGGTGAGACTGCTGGGCTCCACAGCCCCAGTCACAAGGGCAAGAAACAAGACTGGGTCCAAAGAAAGACTGAAAACATCTCAGTATGATTACTGAATCATAAACTTCTGGATATGAGAATATATATTATGTACATTGAAATCCTCCACCCCAAAAATGTGAAACTAGAGGGGAGAACAGGACAAGGAAGGTGAGAAAGGACAGTGGAAATGATCCACATATGTCATCTGCATGTATAAATCTGCCAAAATGAACCAACAAAAATATGTGGAAAAAAGCAATAAACAATGCTCTCTGTAGCAGGGGTTTCTGTTTACTGTGAGGAAAACAATAAAATATTCAAGATATCAACATATAATTCTCTTGAGAATTGGGAAACAGTCTGAAATAGGGCCATTGGTACCAAAAATTTGGGAAAAGCAGAGGTTAAACAGGTGAAATTGAGGGGAGGTCTTTCTTGTATGTGTTGCGGGCATTATCTTTCATAAATTCTGTAAAGAAATTGAGACATCATAGTATCCTGCTGGTAATGAGAGTTGGAATCCCAGCACCTCTGATGGAGAGTCCTCCTAGGTGATGGCTAGGGTGACAGACTTATAGGTTCCCAAAGGGACTTGGGTGCTAGGACAACAGATAACAAAAATCTCCCTTAAACCAGCTTCATGGTGTGCTTCAGTTTCATTCAGTTTGGATGTCCTTGGTAGCCTAAGGTCAGTGTCTCCTGCATCAAATGTATCTGATTGAACTACTCAGTAATTCATGTTGTATAAGAAAATGACACAAAATTAAAAGTTACTAAAGTTTACCAAAATATTGATTATCCAGTTCCAAAATTTTTGCCAGTGCTGAACTGCTTTTAGGTTTTCTTGGGCTACAACTATCTTGACATCCGACTTTCACATTATCACATATTCTCTTCGTGGACCTAAATCCAATCCACTCTCGTACAGCACAGCCAAAGCACTGTTTTTCAAAGGCAGAGAGACAAATCTGACTCTTTAATGTCTGAATGAAGAGCAAAATATTTGCACTTACCAAGTTTGCTCCCTGCAATCCTACTCCCATTCCCATCTAGCATCATCATGCACAATTTCCCCTCACCCCTCTTTTCGCCACCCATCCTGGCCCTCTGTCATTTTGTCTTTCACCATCTGACATCCATATGGTAAGCACCTACCTGCTTCCCTCAGTGTAGATGCCTTCTTTATGGGTGCTTGTGTCTGACAAGACCATAATCCTCTGTGTCACTGTAATGGTCATAGTTGGAGTTTCACATTTATATGTGGATCTGTTGGATAACATCTCTCTCTCTCTGAGACTTTATGATCCATGGGAGAAACAGTTGTGTCTACCGGGCTCATTATTGTAGCTCCTGATCTTATCCTGGTGCTTGGAACATGGCAGTCGAAACTGCATCTAAGATGAGGAAATAAATGCCCAGATACCCTTCAGTTATGTTTTCCTGCGTCACAAAGGCCATATGTCTGTGCCTTTGTTGGAAGTTCTAAGGAATGTATTGGGGGCTTCTCAACTATACTATTATTACTAATCAGGTTAAGTAACCCTAGTTGCTAAAACAAACAGTTCCAGTAGCTTAGCAGTTCAATAAAGCAAAACTTAACATGTTGGGATTGGACTGAACAGTTACTCTGCTTTGCAGTCACATATGGACCCAGGATTCTTCTTTCTACTGCACATCCCTCCATTGAGCCCCAGAAGTCTCCCTAGATGTGCCATCCAACAAACAAAGAAAGGAAATGGTAAGGACTGTGATACATCACTTCTTCCCACATCCTATTGGTCAGAATATCATCACATGACTGTAAATGATTACAAGGTAGGCTGGGAAGTGTGGGCTTACTGGTTCTACATGTAGTTTTTTAATTTTTATTTTTATTAGTACATATTTGTACTACATGATTATTACATTCATTGTGGGGGTGTCAATGCATATACCTAACATATCTTAGTTCTTTTTTTAATCTTGCCGTTAGATAGGGTAAGTAAAATTTATCAGCAGTCACTGGATACTCCAAAAATTACAGTACAGATAAGAGAAGAGTCCACACAACCAAACTCTCCAGTAAGGCAAGTGCCAGCATTAGAGGACTGATTTAGTGTTATTGTGTCTGTCTAAGAATGTGCTACACAGCTTGGTAAATACAGTTTTCCTACCCCAATGAATCTCAAAAAACAAGTACATTTTGAAAATGAACTTTGAAGAATCAGCTGGAGGGGATACAGATTGTTATATTCCTTTTAGGATTTTTCATTTTCATATTGTGCTAGTTAATGTGCCAACATGAAAATAGCTTTCCACAAAATGGAAGTTACACGATAAAGTTGGAATTGGTATTATCTCTTGCTGAATTGCCACAGAATCTCAAACAGAGTGATGTCACATTGGAAGCAGGGTCCTCTCCCTGAATGTTTCCCTAAGATTCTGTCAAACAGATCAGGAAAATGGGATGTATGTAGGATTGACTGTTCAATCAACAAGCACAAAAAGACCCTGATAGATGAATCAGTCAAAAGAGAATGTGTACAATAACTGTTTGGCAGTATTGAAAAGGCACCATTTTACGCTTGACATTGAAGATCTTCTTGAAGAATAATTTATCTGAGAAAAAAATCAACTTGCTCTATAGAACTGCCAAATTTAGTGTTTCTATACCTAATGCATCTACATCGGCCTTAATGTTTGGGAAGGTTTTTCTCCTTTCATTTAAGTTTTTCCTTTGAGAAAATATGTAGTGTGAACCAGCTTTTGCTCTTTGATGTACAAAGCAAACATTAAATTGGATTTCAGATTAAGTGACAGAGGCAGACTAAGATTAAACACCAAGGTCATCTATGAAATTGATTGAATAGTTTGTTTAATCATAGCATGCTCTGCCTTAAAGAATTGCTTACCAACTTTGTCCTTTTATCTTTACTAGTCAGTAATTCATTGAATACCTTTCATTATCAGTGCTTCCAATTTTGGAACAGGAGAAGAGAGTGGGTAGTGCCATCCTTAGTTTTTCTATCTCAGTTTTTCTTGCTCTCCTTTTACGTCATTTCTGAGGTAATAAAAGATGATCTCTAAACATAGTCCCATGTTTCATTGCATCTAAGATACTGTAAATTGCATGGCACACCATTTTTTAAAATTTACCACTCAGAAAGAAAAAAGAGTGCTGCTTAGGCTATAATGTAATGCTTTCTTATCACCTAAAATTTTTATTCTATACTTACCAAAAGAACAGTTTTAGACTTAGACACATATTTTTTATCATATTTCACACTTGTGCAAACATAAAAAGTAAAACATAAGTAAAATAAATTGGTTAAAGTGTTCCCAAAATTTCTGCACATTTATAGTCCAACCCTTCTGAATTCATTTTGACACAGTTGTTGATGTTTGTGTTTTTCCACATGCTCCTGTCCTCTGTGCCATCCTGAACATTAGAATCCTTAAAAGAATGCTCTACTATTATTTCTAAGACTTTCTGCCAAACTGCTCAACTGTAGCAATGTTCATGAGCAAGCACAGGTGATGATAATTCTGTCACAACCACTGCCAGCATATTATGATGCTCTATGTTCAGATGCAAAAAAGCACACAGAGAACTTGTGAAAATGCTATATATATTATTTAAGGTGCATATGAGAACATAACCCAACAGCTTGTCTCAATTGTCTAATTTTTCTGCTGCTTTCTGAACATAAACTATAAATCACATTACATATCTTTTCTTTCATTAGCCTTCTACAGTAATACAGATGTTTAATTGGAAAGAACACCCTTCATGGTATAAACTCTTCGAGTTCTAGTTCCAGTGAATCTTAATTCACTGCATTAATTACAATTTATATTTTATTTTTATAGAAACTACAAACTTTCCATGAAATTTGTATAGCTAATGTATATTAAAATCTTTGTCTATCTTTTAAAAACATTTTTAAGTCAAAGTTTAACTCTCTCTAACCTTTCAAAGTCAGTAATAAGTCAGTGTAGGCATTCTTTGGGTAGCATGCTAGTCTTAAGAGTGATATATCAATCAAATGTTCTTTTAAAAAGATGTTTTTCTAACGTCTTATATTTTTAATTGAAATTTGCTTTTCTTAGTTTCTGATAGACCTTAATATTCTACCCTTTCCCAAGCTAGCCTTCAACATTATCTCCCTTACTCTTGCCTGTATCTCTAAGGTAGACAAATTTATGTAAAGTTCAGCTTAACTTACTTGGGGGTGCTTAATGTTTGAAACAAGCCCCTTACAAATATTTTTACAAAGTCTTAAAATCCATGTGTATTGTGAATAGTAAATCCAATGATTATCTGGTTTAGATTTGTTTTGTTTTACAGACTGGCCTAAGTTGGGGACATTTTGGTTTCTATTTATGAGTTAACATCCCTAGAGGTATTCTACTGAACATTATAATTCCATCTTAACAACTTTTGCCATAAAAGCAAAGAATTCCTTATCAACTCCATTATTTTTTATTTGTGTTTCAATCATTCTTTCCTATGTGTTTGTGTTTTAAAATACATTTGCCATGGCAGTGACTGTGTGAGTCTTAGAAATGCAACTAGACAGATGTACTGACCATGGTTACCAAGGGAGCAGTTTCCTTGGCGATGGCCAACTGTCATCAAAGCAGTCCACATTCTCTTTCCTTCCCATGTGACTTGCTCTCACATGTTGCAAAACTTAGGTAATGGAAGCAGCTCTTTGCAAATGAGGAACCTCTGTCTTCCTAACATACCACCAGTTTTCATGAAGTAAGCCACTGAGAACAAGTGATAAATAATTGGTGAGTTTCTTTGAAAAGTTTTATAAAGACCCAAAGACACAATTCACCCTGAAGAATTTCTAGTCCCTACAAATTTCATTTTCAACCCAGTTTATCCAAAAGTTACCAGCCAATACCCAAAGGTCAAAGATGCAAGAGATAAATAACAAAGGAAAACATTTTTGCAGAGTAAATATTTCCTAGTGGTTAAAGGTAAAAGTGTGAAGAGGAAGAAGGGATGTTCTTAAACATGATTTGCAGCCAGACTGCACTGTCTTGCTATCTATACATCTGCAAGTAGTAAATAAGATTATTAATTCTTATTTATATGTTTTGATTCTGCAGTAAAAATCTATGATTAATATTAGTTGATATTTTTAAACATTAAAAAAATATTTACTTATATTCTTGAACTTTGAGAAACTTAACATGCCATTCAGAAACTCCCTTAGACTGTCATCTTCTCAGTGTTCACCGTAACTGGTATTTGCTGAGAGTGAGGCCTCAGTGTGAAATGCCTACGTGTGCTATGTCCTTCGGTCCTCACAGTAACTCTGGCTGGCATATCCTAGTGATAGTCCCACTTTACAGATGAGGAACTGAGGCTTTGAGAGAGATGCCAAGTATCTACAAGTGGTAATTAGTGTGAGAATTTGAAATCAAACAGACTGAAGAAGAAATTTGGAACCCAGCCCCTTAGGCTCCCTCTTTTTTGTGTCCTAGCCTTGAGGTGAACAAATTTGTCTCATGTTGCCACCACGAAGAGTTGCCTCACTACTGACATAAAAGCAATGAGGCCAAGGTAGTGGTAAACTTAAACCTACAAAACTGGGAGTCAAAATAAAACTTTTGTCTTCATAAGCTTATTGGTCTCAATGTTTGAAGTTTTCACAGGCTATAATTTTTTAAAATAAGAACAATATTTATGTTCCTAGTGATGCTAATCAATGTAGTCAGTCATGTTAAACTTAACCTGCTTTGACTTCATAGTATTAGTCTATTTTATATAATAAAACTTTATTCCAAGAGAGTCCTAGGGCAGAAACAATTTGAGAATTATAGTTTTGGAAATAAAAATCCAAAGGAGGCAATTTTTATACCTTAATTAATATGGAGTAGATGCCATTCTATTTCTATTAGAGTCAAGAAAAGAAGAAAATGAGTTGAATAACAATTGAAAGAAAGACAAATGGAAACATGCATCGATGCTATAGAAATAGTCCCAAAATGTGTTACAGTAACATGGAACTTCCCAAAGAACCTTGTGGGTAGTATAGAAATTATTAGAATAATTCCTTCCTCCTCTGATTTAGCCATATCTGGTTCAAATGAATCCATATTTGGTACAAAATTATGTCTATCTGAGAAGATTTCTTTATACCCTTCCTGCATGGTAAGGTAATAATTGTGTTCAAATTGGAAGAATTGAGCCATCTTTTGAGAATGGCCTTCATCAATCACAGTTTGTGGATTTATAATAAATATGCTTTAAAATGTTTTCTTTTAGATGATACTTTTCCTTAGTATATGTCTCATGCTAAAAATTATGAAACTGTTCTCTAATGTCTGCCTTTCAAACAGCATTTAGAAGACTTTTCAGTTTGGCATTTGGGCACGAATTATTAAGTATTTGCAGTATTATTTTCTCTCTAAAAATGGATACCTACTAACTGTAGCCCATTACAACTCCATCTTTAACAGCCATGCTGTGGTTTGGGGGTTGTTGTTTTTTTAAATGACACAACATGATTGATGTAATCTGGCATGATTCATCACTATGTCAAGCATCAGCAGAACATCTTAGAAAAAATATTCATCAAAATCTATTACTGTAGAAATTGCCACTTGTACATTCTTTTTTGGAATAACTTCCTGAGTGGTGAAAAAACACTTTGTTGATGTCAGAGCACACGTTTTTAGGAAATGTGGTTATTAAAATAGGTGTTTCTGAAGTCCCAGAGTTACCTTAAGTTTTTTCAGTAGGCATCTAAGGACCATCAAGCAAAACCTCAAAGAACTTTCTTCCACTTACCTTTGACTAAAAGAAGTGTAGTGCTGTGACTTGTCCTCCTGCCTGATCCCACTTTTTGATGAGCGGGGATGAGGGTGGCTAAGTGTAGGTGGGATGCAGCTTAATTAGATGACAGTAGTTAGGGAAGCAAAGAGCTAGATGGTAGGGTAGGCTCCTGTGACAGTGGCTTACATGAATAGGAAGGTGTTTGTTACATAAATCCCAGGGTCAAAGTCTAATGCCTCTGTTTTTCTCTGCACAGACATTCATAGACTAGCTTTACTTTCCATGTCGGAACAGACAGCAACCCTGAGAGAGGCCAGTCACCCTCTCCTTTCCAAGCACTCTAAACCCAGATCATTCTGACAGTCATTAGACAGTGAAAGCATCGTGTTTCAACAGGCACCCTTCTTCATTTGGTGTCCTTAGGAGAAAGGTGGAGAAGGAAGAACTCCAAGTCTAAAAATATTCTGAGCAAACAAATACCAAAGTTCCATTATTAGAAAAAGGAAATCACTAGTTTCAATATGTTTCGTTTTGCATATTAACTTTTTGCAAAAAGATTAAACAAAATCTATCTCTCCAAAGATAATATTCACTATGTCTCCTTAAGCAGTCAGTAGTTACTGTTGGCACCCTCATTTAGGTAGCCCCCAACTGTCTTTTTAAATAGTTTTTTTTTTAATATTTGGTGCTCAATTAATTCCTTGGCTTTCAATCCTATAAATAAGAAATTATTTCCTTCCTTATATTTGGCATAAAATTAATTTTGAAAATGTTACAATTTTCAAAAGATTTGAGGGAAAGTACCTGCTTAAAGATATATATTTACTACTCACAGAAGTTTTGGATTTTTTTTTTCTAGGAATGGTCTTTCAGAATAGCTTCACACTGTGTTTTCAAGAATTATTTTAATGTAAAAATTCTCCCTCACCTCAGTATCACACAAGCTACCAACATACACATCACATTTACCATTACTGTGTCTTTTTATCCCTCTGCCCTTCATACTCTGTGTTCTGAGTATGGCACCCAGGAAAATTATTCATTCCAATGTTTGCTTTACCAGTCATTTTATCAATCGTTCGAATAAAACAACACTAAAGAAAAGGGGATCCCCCCTCCCTTTTTACCATCCTAATATGCTAAAGGAATAAGAGTAATTAAGCCAACGAATGATTAAATGCATAGTGGGAGATTTTGAATGCTAGAGGGAAGAAAAGATTATTAAGCTAGGTCTTCCTGAAGTTCCTCCTAAAGTTCCTAAATTCACCACACATTATGGAGAAATGTGGCTATTCTCAGTTATTTGTTCATTTATTTAAAATATATTCATTAAAACACTCATTGAGTACTTGTTATATTTTTGGCAGTGTGCTAGGTTAAAATGGAGAAGAAAGCAAGAGAGACACAAGTTCTGGCTTATACCTCATTATTGCAGACAGAAAATTTCATTTGACTCATTTATGAAGCATTGCGAACCCTGACACAGTACCCTCGTTATTGAAGCAGTTGTGAAACAGTACCATCGTTATTGCAAGTGTGCCCCATCTATGTTCATTTCTTGTCCCTTCATGCCATATTCGGGCTCATGTCTGAGTTCTTCAGCAAACACTGCAGGTGCCCTCCTCTCTCAAACTTCTTAAGTGTGGCTTAAGGTCTTTTGATGCCTTAGTCTCTACTATGTTCCATCGCCAACCACCTCCCCAGGGCAGCACAACCTGGTCCATCTGATGCACCCAAAATATTCACAGTACTGTCATGTCAAGTGTAGCAACATAGACTGGTTCTTTGCTGCCTTCTCTTTACCCAATTTGTTTTCTCATATTGAAAAGAATGTGAAGAGAGATGAGCAAAGGTGATGCTCAAGCAAGTGTCCAGCTGGTGAAAGGAACCAAGTCTTTCACCCTGCAAATACCAAGCATCTTTAAAGGAAAATATCTTGAGGGCCCCACCTTGGCTGGGTATAAACATTCTATTTTTGTTATCCACAAGAAGTTGAAGAGAATGTACACAGATTTGTTCTCATCATCTTTTATCTTTCAGACTGTATTTTATGTATTCAGTTAGGAAATACAAAATTTTGAGATATGAGAAGAAACAATATGGCTAAGGGTATAGTTCAGTGGTGCACCACTTACGTAGCATGTGGAAGGTCCTGTGTTTGATCCCCAGCACCACAGGAAGAAAAAAAAGAAAGAAAGAAAGAAAGAAAGAAAGAAAGAAAGAAAGAAAGAAAGAAAGAAAGAAAGAGAAAAGAGAAAGAGAGAAATTAATGACAGAGAAGGAGGAGGAGGAAGAGATGAAAAAGATGAAAAGAGGAAAAAGACATGCATAATAAAAAGAAAATATAATCAATATATAATCAATAAAAGCAAATCAATATATGACCCATTGCTGAAATTAGCAGGCAAACACTTAAATGTTAAATACATTCAATGTTTTATAGGAAAAGATGGATATAATGAGGTATTTTAGGCAAGAAATAAAAACTTTCCAAAGAGTCAAATAAAAAATTTAGCACCAAAAATATAATATACATTATTTTTTCAATCCATAAGAGAGTTTTGGCAGCAAATTGGCCACCAAAGAATAAAGAATTAGTAAATGGAGGTTAATAAAAGGTGCTCTAACTAGAGCTGGGGTGGGTAGAGAGAGGTTGAAAAGTTAAATGTATACAAAAACATCAATTATCTGTGAGACAATGCCAGGAGGTCTAAATGTATAATTAGAGTCCTATAAGGAAAATAGAGAATAGAGGAGAAAAACATTTGAAGAAATATGTTGAACATTTTCTAAATGTAATAAAAAATAACTTCAACCCATAGATTCAAAAAAGCTCAAAAAACGTCAGCTAGTATAACTATAAAATAAGCCACAGTCAAATATTAGATTCGACCAAGTTAAATGGGTTTCTCTCATGGAGCGCTTCTTATAGCTTTTAGCATATACAGTGCAAAATTCGTACCGGGAGATATATGCATTTCACAATTTTTAAAATGTACTCCTTTTTAGGAGAAACTTTTTCTGGGGTGTTATGATTCTCAGAAACATATTTTTAGGAAAATCTGATACAGTGGCAGTAAAAGATATAAATAAACATAAAATTCGGAGATTCCATTACAGTGATGTAGAGGACATGGTTATAAACACAATGCAGAGAACAAGTAACTTTACCTGAGACCAAAACAAATGTGCAGCTAACTAAAAATATAAGTACTCTAGATGTATTGAGGGGATTCAAGGAAAATAAAAGGTCAAAAATAAGCCTTCAAATGCTAAAATTCAGTAACTTGGAATATGACCTTTTTCTGGAATAGGATCTTTGTAGAGGTCATCAAGTTAGATGAGGTCACAATGGATTAGGATGAACCCTACGTCCAGTGACTGGCATCCTTACAAAGAGAAACTCAGATGTACGGACTCCCACACTGTGAGATGCCACATGAAGCTAGCTAGACACGGAGATGGGAGTGATATAGCTACAGACCAAAGAATAAAAAGATTGCCAGCACTAAAATGAAACAAGGAAGCATTCTTCCCTAGAGCTCATAGAGCAGTAAGGTCCTAGTGAACACCTTGATTTTTGAACATCTAAACTTGCGAAATATGAGGGAATATATGTCAGCTATTTTAAGCTATCTCATTGTGGTACTTTGTTACAGCAGTTATGTAAATACCAGTTCGAGCTACACAAGAGTGCTCTTTCTTCACATGTGGTGAATGCCAAGCCACTTGCTATAATTCAACCTATTAATACTTTCTACATGATGAACTAGGTTCCAGAAATGTAAATCTGCTTACCCAAGGTCACACAACCGGAAGTAAAGCCAGATGTGAACTCACAGTCCAGCTCCAAAGCCCATGCTTTTGACTGACCCTTTGAAACAATAGCTATGCAGCTTTCCAAAGGATAAGAGAATGGTAAATTTGGTTTATTTTCCTTTGCTTTTCTTATCCTTGTGCTATCACCATATTTTCACATAGATTGGATGAAAAAAATGTCTTTGAGCATTGGAGAGGAGTTGGAAATATATGTAACAGTCTTGGACTGTGTGGCATTAAAGTATTTTAAGGCTGTCAGTAATCTTGAATGAAGAACATTTTCTAACTGCATCTGAGCTTGAGACCATATCCTCCTTCAAGTGCAATATGAACCATAGCCTTTTTTTCTTGCTGCAAGTCCTTCGATGAAAAATTATATCTAAATTAATAATATTTACCTTGAGTTTGGTTCATTGTCTCTGTGGTGGGAAAATGTTAAATGAAAATTTCAAAGTTAAACATCAGTTTTAAATTGTGTGCCATGCTGAATAACTTGTAGAAATATTGCACTATCCCACTATGGTGGATTGACAACTGGTGGTCACTACAGAACACCCAGCTGAACTAAATCAGTGTGGTGCTGGGTGTGGAAAGCCCACCTGAGGATTGTTGCCAAAAACAGAAAAAGGAGAACTGGAGAGGAAGAGGTGGTTCTGTTGGTTCTACCGGAGGAGCTTGTCAAGCTGGCTCTCCTGATATGAATTCGGTTGTTTTCATTGTCAGAGGAGCTCAGGACCTTGTGTCACTGAAGACTGCTGTGGTACTTTTCAGGGGAGCTCTGGTCCTTACTTTGAGCATTGTTCCTGGTTCCAGTGCAGATCCCTCAGCTTGCTGACACAGATCCTTCATCCTGCTGGCGCTTACACCACTGACCTTTGGGCTTTCCCAGTGCAGATCCTTGGTACTGACTTGAATGAAACATTGTTGTGCACTCTAGGCCTCCAGCTAGGATCATGCAGGACATTGCCATGGGTTCCAGACCCTCAGCTGGATTCTTTGGATCTCTGGTGTGTGGAAATTTCTTACACAGTTTTGCATTTGACTCTTTGGGTGAATATTATAAAATAATTCTATAAATTATGTGTCATGTATTAATTCCTTTCCCTTGCAAAACCTAAGTATAACAGTCATGCATCACTTAATGACAGGGATAGTTTGAGAAATGAATTTTTAGTTGATTTCATTGTTGAAAACAGAATAGAGTGTACTTGTACAAACTGGGACACTGTTACTAAGCAATACAATCTTTAGGTCACTGTTATAAAGTAACCCTATAAATTATATGTTCTGTATTAAATTTTTCCCCTTGCAAACCCTGACTACATCAAAATTGGTACCGGGAGAGTGAGGTCATTGCTGTGACGTTGCCTGGCCATGTGGCTTAAGAGCCTTGGGAATTAATTTGGAAAGATTTTGAGAGACTGGCCTAAAGGCAGCCCCTGTATGCTGTAAACTATATTGAACACTGGTCAGAGCCTGGAAAATCAGAGCACTGATGAAAATACTACTGGTTAAGATGAAGCTCAGGAGGCTTCTATTGAGAAAGACTGCACTGGCTGATGGATGCCAGGTAGTATATTGTGCTTTGGCAGTAAATTGGTCTGCATTTTGCTTGTGTTTAGAGATACTGCCTGGGTGGCAGAAAAATCTCAGTGCAGTCTATTGTTTGGATGGTGACATGATTACTGTTCTGAGCTTTTGGCCAGATCTATGTCGGAAATTAAGGGTGAAGAGCCAGCAAGGTGATTTGAAGCATTTGGCCAGAGGGCAGGCTCCAATGGATCTGTGGATTGCAAGGATGAAACAGAGGAGAACATGGTGGCTGAGAAGACTAGGACAATGAAAAAATGCACAGAAGCCTTTCGCCTGAAGATAAGAGTGCATTCGAATTACAAGGGATCCCTGTCTTTTAGTCATGCCATTCCCAGTTGTTAAAATTTAATGGAAAGCAAGGATTGTGATTCTCATAACTCTCTTAAATATATTTTAATATAGTTTTTAGATAAATGTTTACAATCAGGTTAATTAGTCAAAGTAATGTGGTTTTAACTTTGAATTTTGATCACCCTTTGAATATTTTGTTTTTGTTGCAGAAATGAGTGCAATAAGAATTGTATATATGTAACTGTTAAATTAATGTAAATCCGAATAGACTAAAACATGTTCAATTTTCACAAATCTGCCACTAGAGACTAATTTAAAGAAATGTATTTGGTTGCCAAATTGACAAGAGGTAGATTGCAGTGGTTGGTTGATTGAGTTAATTTGAGAAGTTTAGAAGCTTAAACAAATCTACTCAGTAATTCTTTACCCTAGGGTTTAGAGGACCCACCCTAGAGAGGCTCATCACCTGAATGGTATAACAGAAAATGCAGAAAGATGGATGGACTTCCATTCTTCAGAGAAGCCCCACTCTTCGCCTTCAGCTTGGACGTCATCTCCTGGTTTCTAGCATAGACCCTTCATCATCTTCCATTTTGGATCTTTCAACCCTCCAGCATAGATATGTCAGCCTTCTTTTGCAGACCCATTGGCCTCCTGCACAGGACACTGCAGTTAACTCCAGACCTTGGACTGCATCTTTCAGTCTCCAGTGTGCAGGCACCCTCTACATGCTTCCTTATCCAACTCTGTGACTGACCATCATTAGCCAATCTTATAATTTCTTATACATTTGTATATCTTGTGTTACATCTGTGTAAACCCTGACTGCTATACCCACCATCCTACCTGGGATGTGAATTATTCCTTTGTCCTGTGTATCCATGCTGTATACCCTATCCACCTGTTAGTCTCTTAGTAGCTATATTAATTATCAGGTTGACTGTCATGTTCTTGCAGGATTTGTGTTTAAGTAATCCTCATTTTATTTAATAATGAACCCAAAGTATAAGAGTAGTGATTCTGCTAATTAAAAATATGCCAAAGTAAAGCTATATTTTTCTCCCTGGCATTATAGTACTGGGAATTGGATCCAGAGCTATCACACTGAACTACAAGCCCAGTTCTTTCTTTTAACCTTTTAAGACAAGGTCTCACTAAGTTGCTAAAGTGTCCAGGCTGGTCTCCAACTTGCAATCCTCTAGCCTTAGCCTCACAGAATGATGGGATTACAGGTGATAAAGTGCTTTCTTTAAATGGAAAAAATCAAAGTACAATAGGCATTAGGAGAGAAAGAAACCACATATACACAGATTTATTACAGTAATTGTAATAATTGCTCTATTTTATTATCTTTTGTTATTAGTCACTTACTTGCCTGATTTATAAACTTTATCATAGATATTTGTCTATAGGAAAAAATATAGCATATATATGGTCCAATACTGCCTGCAGTTTCAGGCATCCACTAATGTCTTAAAATGTTTCTCCCCCATGAAAGATGGGGCAACTGTAGGATACTATACACGTGGAAACACAGCAAACTCTGAAATGAATCGCTAGGCTGCTTCTTTAAAAAAAAAAAAAAAGAAAAAAACACTTTGCTTATTCATATGCAGCCCAATGTGCCTGATTGATCTCCAATTCCAATTGAATTGGAAACAATCAGTTCTAGAGGGTGCTTTTTTTTGTTTGTTGGTTTTGGTTGTTTAGTTGGTTTGGTTTGGCTTGGTTTGGTCTTTTTGAGTCAGGATCTCACTAAGCAGGTCAGGCTGGCCTTAACCTCACTTTGCAGCCCAGGCTAGACCCAAACACTTAAGAATTCTCCTGCCTCCCAAGTGCTAGAATTATAGCATGCACCACCATGCCCAGCTCAACTCTAGTTTTTAAAAAGCTTCATCCTTTTGTTAGGCAAGTTTAACTAAGAGAACCTCTATCTGTTCTGAAATTTTGATCTGGGGCAAAGGCCCTAAAATTGACTTTCTGGGCAGGTTGTATCATATAAAATCCTTCTCTACGTTGCTCTTTTCCCTGCAGGACTTCTAAGGCTCTTATTCTGAAACTTTCATGAGATGGGGAATATTTGACTCCTCTGAAAAATTCACATAGAACAAAATGTTGCTTCTTATTTAGAGAATGGACTAAACTTCTGAAATTTAAACCTGGACCCCAGGTGAAGAATCTACCTCTAGAAAGTCTTTTCTTCAGTGCTTCTTCTCCCATGTAAATGAAAATAGCATAACTATGTGATACAAAAAATACCATGGTGTCCACTAGAAATGTTGCTATTTGCAAGTAAAATGAATACTGAAGGAAAGTTGAGAAGATAATCATGAACACGAATTTAGAAATAGCACTAAGATCACATAAGGTTTGTTAGGAGTCACAGATAATATGACCAAGATTTTCTGCTTTCTCTGTGATAGCTCTTTGCTCAAAAGAGGTCCTTAAAATTGGCTGCCAGCAATTTGGGGTCCCCCACCCATGGCCCCATCCAGCAGAAAATCTCTCTTCCTTCAACCACAGAATAAACATCCTTGGTTTCAGGCATTGGCCCATCTCAGTTGATAGGCATATCTTTGAACCAATCAGGGTATAGCCAAAACCAGTGGGCTTAACTTACTCTTCTCACCCTGGAGCTGGGGGAGAAATCAGCTTCCCCTGGAGTATTGGGCAAGGAGGAAAACCAGAGGAAAAATCAGACAAAAGGAAATAGACTTTGCCAGACCAAAAATACCACAAGGATATAAATGAAAGCTTACATTTAAAATACATACATTAGACATGGTTGAAAATAACTCATTACTTCCTGAATCTGGGTAGCCATAATCGCGCCATATCCCTTGGGTCCCACCAGTGTGTACCTTAATGGGAGAGTGTTAATTGGTCACTAGTGAGGAGCCCATGGCTTTCCCCTGCACAGGCATTTTTAAAAAGGTCCCACTGAAGTCATTTATATATTTTAGAGTAGTTAATGTGCCCCAATGGGCCTGCAGCAAAAGATGCATTTTCAAATATCTAATGAGTAAATGGAGCATTTAGTAAGACACGGTCTAATTACTTTAGGTCTTTGTAAAATATTAATTCAAGGCAACTGCAGCGTTAAGGAGTAAGTTTGCCAAGCAGTGCTCAGTGATTTAGCTCCACGACTGCCATTAATATCAATAGAAGTCTTGCAGCTCACTTGCCGCCCATTGCTTTGGAAATGTACCCCTAAGGTATAGAAATCAGCTATGGTAAATTTTTTTCAATTAAAGTTTCAAAGGAAGTGCATTTAGTTTTTGTACATAGGCATATCACCTGCCTGGGTCAGGCTGTGGTCTTAGGCACAGATGTCCATAAATTCAGATTCATGACCCATGTTGTGCCATTACTATCACTGAATATTCAGAAAAAAATGGAATTTCAGACCCTAGACAAATACGTGTAAGAATAAAGCCATCATTACTACAGGAGAACATGATTTACCTTGGAATTAAAAGACTTCCTAAGAATCATGCATACACTATTCAAAATTTGTTAGTACATTTTTTAAAGTGGCAGATGTCAACTTTAATGCACAATGAATTGAATCCTGAATAATTCTGAATTGAAATGTGTAAAGGAGTGTGTCGCAACAACCCTGAAGTTACGTTGCACAAGACTATTTTATGTAGGACAAATTCTTAGCTACTGAACTGGTTGGTTTTGCATCAGTGGGAGAGAATGAGCCGAGAGTTTTTCACTGTAATTTAGAATTCCTTAGGCCAGGGGTTTAGCTCAGGGGCACAGTGCCTGCTTGGCAAGTGCAAGGTCTTGAGTTCAATTCCCAGTACCAAAAGAAGAAGAGGAAGAGAAAGACAAAGAAGAAGGAAAGAAAGAAAGAATGGAAGAATAGAAAGAATAGAATAGAATAGAATAGAATAGAATAGAATAGAATAGAATAGAATCCCTGTATGTAGTTAGAATAGCTTCTTAGATGTACGCTAGTGGTTTACTTGCCTGGCATCACTGTATTATCCTGGTTAATGAATTCTCCAAATCAGTGAGGAAGATATTCTGGGAAATAAGTAGTCATCCTTTGGTTCTTACCCTTGCATGAGGACAGTTCTCAACTCTGGCCCAGAGGAGTGGCCATGGTGTCATGGTGTACAATGAGAAACTGTTGAAACTGGAAACACTGTGGAAATGTAAAAAGGAATTGTGTTCTGGTGTTTTCATGGGAGAATCTTAGATATGTAGGTGGCTGTGGAATAAGAAACCTCATTAACAGGACAGACCCTAATCCTCATGAAATACAAAGTGGCATTGCTGTGAGTGTTTGTAATCAAAAGACTTTAGAAACAGCTGTTGCTGTTTCTTTAGCATAGAAACAACATCGCTCATGTAAGAGAATATGCAGCAAGTGCATAGTTTTGAAAAACATCCCAGTTGTTCCAATTTCATTCATAGATTTATTTATGGTCATGCCACACGCCTTCATGCTCAACTTCATCCGAACCCTTCTCCTAGAAAGTCCCCAGGTTTTTTTTTTAGTTTCTGGATCCCTTTGCAAATTGCAAGAGCTAATTTAATTTGGGGGTGGGAAGTCTTAGTCCCTATGTTCCCTTTCAACTCCAGCAAATATTTCATTGTTTGTAATGCCTCTTAATACGCTAAACAATATTTATGCCACACTTTACAACATTTTATAACTTTCTTCTAATTGCCTTAGCAGTCTTTAAAACCAGAGCTTAGTACTTCGATAATAAGCGTATTAATTTGTCTAACGTTTAAGTTCTTACAAAGGAAGAGACAAGCATTAATTTTGTTTAGTTAAAACAAGCTTTGCTTTTGAACAGCAGGTGGTAATTGAAACAAAACAAGGACTCATTAGAGGAGCGTCTGGTGGCTCATGATACAAACAGAGCACACTAGAAAACCCAAACACAAGAGCCCTGAAATAAAGTGGTCATCATCTAATTAACAGAACATGTTTTAATTACCGAGTAAACCATGCAGCGCCGTGTGTCAATTTAACTGATGTGCTAAGTGCCAGTTTACAATATCAGAAACAGACAAATAATTGGAATCTAATTACATGCAGGTCTATTGCACACCAGCGCCTCCAGCCCATCTTAATAAACAAGTTTTTACATCAAACCATGAATAGCAAATACAGCCGTGCTGTTAATTGCTACATTGTGATATTGGGACTTTGCCAGCTCTGACTATTAAAATAAGCTCTTGTGTGGATTGCAGTTTCTCTGCTACGCTTTAATTAGAATCAAATGAGAGGCAGAGATCGGGCTGTATTACTGCAATTCAATATATGTAAATAAGATAACTGGCTAATCTTTTTATTTTATTTCTGAGCCTCCATGCAATAGGCGGTTTAGTTATGGTAATAGGTTATCACTTTGCAAATGAAGTAGACTTGTGCTGTGAGATGAATCAAGAAACATGTAGTCTTTGCTAGAGTCTAAATATTCCCCATCATAGCACGTGGGATCCGAAGAACTTTCTTGCCCAAGATATATGGTGCTATATTTTTAATGCCCATATCAGCCTAGTTTTTCAGCAATAGGTTTTGATGTTGTATTTCACTTGTCCAAATAAATGTGTGATCCATAACATGCTATTTACAATGCTCAGATAGATATTTCAAGATAAACTCTTTTAATGGAGAATCGTTTCTTTGAGTACTTGAAAGTTTGCAGGGAAGGTCTACATAAATAGTGTATAATGCAAATTTTAAATTAAGACCAAGGCACAGATAATGCTCATATTTCATACTGTATATAAATGTGCTGCTTGTCAGAGAACTAATCAGGGATTCAGAAATACCGAGTATGAAAATGAAATCTATGGTAGGGCCGCTGATGGGCCATTTTTCTGTATTTTTCAAATAGGGAAGGAGATAGTATAGCTATTGTTGAAAAATTACCAAGTAATGATCTCCTGGGAAGATCTCCTTATGTTTCATTAGAATTGTAATTAGAAGTGGCCGTGACCTTGGGAAACCTGCTTCAGCAGCAATGGCTCCTCTCTTTTGTTTAAGAAAAACCTCCAAGTTGTCTCTCCTCATGGGCCTGAGGCAATGTTAACTGAACTCCTAGAAAGAACATAATAAAACACTTAAAATGTGCTTCTTGGTTGAAATAAAAGGAAATAAGCAAATACAGAATGGGGTTTCATCTGGTCAATTTTAGTTGTAGTTCATCACTGTAAATTAAAACTATCCGGAGACTTCTTCCCTAGGGGATTTCCTAGGTCAAGCCAGTCAGTTACAACTGTCCTCTAATGAAGACAAGGAAGCTCTATTGAGTATCTGGAAACTCCCAGAACTTTGAAGACAACCCTAAGCCATTTTCAACTTCTGCCCTAAAGTATGAAACCCAAGCCACTCATTGGCTTGAGCTAAAGTCAGCCTAAAACAATACTCTAAAACTTGGCACATGTCCTCGCCTATTTAAATTTCCATCACACCATTGTGGAGGCTCATGCCTTTCACATGGTTTGCCTGGTGGCTGTGTTCCAACTCCCACAAGGGAGCAAGTGCACCATGCGAAATACTGGAGGGGCCCACATGTTTCCAACACCTCATTGGATACTTAAGTGCAGGGGTAAAAAACATTCCCGGTACTCCTGTTGTTGGCAAAATCACAAAGGATTTCAGCCTGGTACTTCATCCATCTCAGTTCAAAAATGAAATGGAGCTTCCTGGTCAATTGTCCAAAAAAAAAAAAAAAGAACACCAACTCTTCATATCCCCTGGTTTTCTCCCATCCTCCATCTCGCCTGAAAAATCATGCCAACACCAGTAACAATGTATAATCAAAATGTTTAAAATGCAAAGTAAATGTACATAAAAAATGTACAGAGGCTGGAAAAGGAATGTAATAAAGTTAAATTTTACAAGCATAATTCCATATGTTGAAAGCATCTTGCAGTTATGTCAAATACAGATGAAGCTATAAATTACCCCAGAATCAAAAGTGTCAAGTTTCAGGCTAATGCCGAATATATATATATATACAGCTTCAGAATTCTTATTAAAATATGAAAACATGCTAAACATAGAAAAGCTAACAACTGTACCAAAAGCAAGACAAAGTGTTACTAATGTCTGCCAACTGGTATTAGTCACCAGGGCAATCAATCACACATGAGCAAGCCTCCATGGCAGGCAACCAGGAAAGCTGAAACCCACCTCTCCTCCAAGGCTGTCTTATTTGTGGTTACCTCTGCAGAGATTCCTCACTATTCCAGTTGCTAGCTGTTAACCCTGAGAGGGCATGGTTAGCAAAAGGAAAACGTTTATTCAATTAGAATGTCTTTATTTCTACTTAAAACACACACAAAACTGTCAGCAATAGACAGATTAGGACTTTGGGCCGAAGAATGTGCTCAGTTTTATTCTATATTTGAATTCTAATAAATTATTTCCATGGCATTACAAAAATTGTAAGTGACATGCTGTCAGAACTATACATGTATATGTCTAAAAATATACATAGTGTTTGAAAGCTGTCACTTCCAGTCCTGTTGTAAACGTCACCCTCATTTGCTGAACAATGTTGTTATGTCTTTGGTCCCCAGTAATTTTCCCCCATGTTATAAACCCGATGACTGTGAATTCATCTTAACTCTAAAATAGAATAGTCTCTCTTCAAGGTAGTGATCTCAAAGATTCCACATAGCATATGGAAATAGTTTCTTTCTGAAGCATCTTGGGCCAAGTAATAATATAGACCTATTTGATGAAGTTAAAGTTGATAAACGCTTTCCAACCTTTATGACAACAATGTGACCACACTATTTCTGGCACATTGAAAGGATTCTTCTTCAATAGTTGGTGCAATACCATCTGCTTTTGCTAATTTGGAACTGAAAAAAAAGTTAATTTAACAGAAAGTTAAAATAACTATTACAAAGTTAAAATATGTCTTAGATGGTGTATATTGATTGAGTGTTATGAACTGAACACTTGTACCTCCCCCAATAAGTCTAATACTGAAATCCTAACCAACAAGGTGATAGTATTAGGAAGTGGATGGAGGCCTTTGGCAGGTAATGAGATCATTTGGATACGATACAGCCTTCCAAATGGGATTAGTACACTAAATAAAAGAGACCACTGAAAAGCTGGACATGGTGGTACACACCTACAAACTAGCCTGGGAGGCTGAAGCAAAAGTAGCACAAGTTCAAGCTCAGCCTGGGCAATTTAGTGACTTAAGTAAATAAGAACCTATCTCATAATAAAGAACGGCTGAAAATATGGCTTAATCCAAAGGCCCTGGGTTCAAATCCCACTGCTGCTGCTGAGAGACAGAGACAGAGAGAGACAGAGATTGAGAGAGAGAGAGAGAGAGAGTGACTGAGAGATTCTTCTCCCTGCTGCACATGAAGACACAGTGAGAAGACAGTAATAAACCCAGATCTCAAATGGGCTAGTCTCTTGATCCAGGAATTTTCAGCCTCTAGAACTATGGGAAATAATTATTGTTTATAAACCACCCAGGTTATAGTCTTTCATTACAGCAGCCCAAACAAAGAGATTAGGAGAAGTGTTTTTCATAGTCGTGCATTTCTTCCCCTGCCATCTCATGTGTGTTTGTACTGTGTTCAACCCTGTGCTCCAGGCTGGTGCCCAAGGACTCGCCTGCATGGGGAGCAGAGAGCATCATCTGGGGGAGAAGGTCAGCTAAAAAACTAGGTGCTAAGGCTTTGATATCAAATACAAAAGGAAGGATTGGGTAGGAACATGTTTTGGAAGAAGTACCTGCTACAGAACTCTAAGCCTCGAGGGAGTAAATAATACTTAGAGAGGTATCTTGCTTTTTTACTTATGGCACCAACTTTCAAGACACAGAAACCAACTCTATTTCTAAGTAAAAGGGACTTCATCAGAATGAAATTGGAGGTAGGGACACACAGAATGTTAACTGCTGCAGAACCTGGCTTAGACATGGGCAGGGAAAGAGGACTGAGTAATAGGAACCAGACTAATAGGCATGTCAGAGGAGCTGCTTGTCAAGATGCTTTTCATCTTGCTATCTGCTCAAGACCCAAAGCCCTGGGAATACTTGTGCTTGTACTGAGGCTCCTCAAAACAGGTATAAGGAGAAAGTGACCCTCCTTACACAGTAGGAACCCAGTATAAAGAATAGCCCTACAGGGCTGGGGATTTAGCTCAGTGGCTTAAGCACTTCCCTGGTAAGCACAAGGTCATGAGTTCGATCCCCTATACAAAAAAAAAAAAAAAAAGAATGGCCCTACTACCAAGAATGTAGGGACAAGGCAATTTCCCCAAAGGAAATGTAGATGAGAAGAAAGAAAGAACGGTTTAAGGCTACAAGTATCTGAAGATCTGCTCTTATTTATTCAGCATCTTGAAAAAGAAATGCCTTTTTTAAAAATTAATCAAATATGATAGTTGGCTCGTAGTATTGTAGTGAGATGTTTCGCTAACTAAATTTGGTTCTATAAGTTATCAAGCTAACATTTCCCATTTCAAAGGGGAAATTTCTGAATGAATAATTGTAAAATACTTCATTTGGTAAACATATTTAGGCAAAATAGCCCAAATGTTTATAATACATTTTGTATGTAATATTACGTACAGCTGCTAAAGATCAAACCCAGAATCTTGCACATATTGGGAGCACACTCTACCACTGAGATACATCCCAGGCCTCCCAATGTAATTTTTTTCTTTTTTTGCTGCTGCTGATCAAGCCCAGGTCCTTGCACATACCAGGTAAGTACTCTACCATTGTGCTACATTGTCAAGAGCCAATTTTAAATTGATGAATTCATGAGAAAAGTGAACAAGGAAATTACATTTGATGTCATAGACCTTCCCACTGAGAATCTTCACTACTTCTCAGTAACTTTTGCTTTTGTGAAAACAATACAGACCAAAGGATATATAGATATGCATTAAAAAGAACTGTACTAAATCCAATGTAGGATCATCTATTGGATCAAGACCATACAGAAGCTCTCTTTACTATATTTGCAATTCTTTTGTAAATCTAAAATTATTTCAGAGTAAAAAAATTGTTTTAATTGCAAAAAAATAACATGTACATAATAAGTATTTAATGCACATAAACTGCATCCCACCTTGCATTTTCTTAATCTTGAAATGTCTATGTTCATCAGTTTTCTGAAATAATGTCTTTATTGTTCCTTCTTTAACAAATCTCTCTAGGTACCAAAAACAGAAAAAGGGGGAGGGAGCAAAGAAAATTTAGGAAAATCCCAAATCAAATTTTCTCTGTTTTATTGTGAGGTGAACTTATTCAATAAGAAATATTCAGATATATATCTGTGAGGGCGTTCTAATACTGACACTACAAAAATACACTGCTAATGATAATATATTTGCCTACTGGTTATGTTAGGTAGCTAGTTATTCTTTCCTTCGCTTTACTTCTAGACAAAACTAACACTTTCAGACATCTTGAGAATGCTATAGTTCATCTTTAACAGATAGAATTTTGTTCTTATTTTGTTAAATGTTACATTTACATAATTGTGTATGTCATTGGTGTTTATGAGGATATACCAAAATGTACAAGTTTTCCCATCTAAAATATAAAGACTTATTAGTATAAAATCAGTAAAGGTATCCCTCACTGTAATAACTTGGGGCATCTAGATCTAGAAAACAAATAGGTTTTAGATAATGTGGACAAATTTTCTTATTCTGCTCTAAGATTAGTCTTATTCTTTGCACAGAAATTACACTGGTGTCAGGGACGATTTTTTTTTTAAATCACAGAATATATTGCTTTAGAAATTCCTGACAGTAAGCCAGATGACATTGCTAGTGGTTGTTTTTGGGTTTTTCAATTGTGTCCCTTAAAGTTTTACATCTTAGTTAGGTTAGTCAATTCTAATTAAAATCAAAATTACTATTGTAAAGTAACACAAGGTGATTGAATAGTTAACTGTAGAACTTACTGTTGTCTAAAATATTCTTATCTCTAGACACAAAGATATTTATATGAAAACTGCATTCTTTGTGACAAACCAGAATCTTATTTTGCTGTGGCCAAATGTAATGGACATCTGTTGTTTTTGCCCACCCAGAGCATATTCCTCCCTTTGTTATTAGCAGATACTAGGTTTTCAAGGAGGCCCACTGCTCTCCTTACATCACTTCATCTGCTTTTGGGAGCACCCTCATCTTTTCCCACAAACTTCCAACCCCTCTCTTGAAGGGTGGACTCATGACTCAGACCCAACCAGACATCACAGTCTTTCCTCTTGGCCACAGCAATTGGCTCAATATGAATATTTTTTCGGCCAGACCAAAGAGATGCAATTCAAAGAATCATACTGGAATGACTGGAATAAAAGCTCTTATTCCAAAAAAAAATTTTTTTTAAATAAAAAAATTTTTTTAAGCTCTTATTCCTGGAAATGGATAAAGGAAGATGTCAGCCTAAAGCTACTGGGGCAACCTTGTAACAGATTCAGCACAGTAAAGGAAAGGAGACCAAATTAGTGACAAACCAGACCTATAGCTGGATTCAGCCATCCTGAAGAGAACTTTTCATATACTCTTAAAGTAACCTTCATGTTTCCTCCTTACATTAGTTTGAATGTTTTGTAGATTTATATCTCTTGCAGCTAACATAGTACTACCTAATTCATAAAATTTCCATTCAGAGTCTTCTTCTCAAATGAATCTAACTCAAGTGAAACTTGTGTTTCCATTCATTTCATAAATATGTACTAAAAACATACTATACAAAGCAACAAAATAAATAAAAAGATTTCATTAGACATCCTCTAAGACCTCAAATGAAAATGTGCGGGAACTTTTCAGAAATTGATTGACTTATTTAGGGAGAGAGAAAGAAAATCTGAAATTTTCATTTCTGTAAATGAAGTGTTATAATGTTATCCCAAGAAGGGTAATTAGTTAGGAAATCCCTAGAGTACAATATGAGGAGCATGGGTTTAGTGTATAGATGGCCAGGATTAAAGTCTGGTTCTGTCTCTTACCATATGACCTACAAATTACTTAGATTCTCTTAGTATTGATTTCCTTTTATGAAAAGATAACACAAACATACCTAGATCAAAAAATTTTTGAGAACTGAGAAGATACACATAAAGTCTTGGTTACTTTTCTCTTCTTATTGAGACAAAATACCTGATGCCCAAAGTGAAGCAAGTGAAGATTTATTTATCTTACAGTTTTTGAAGGTTTCGGTCCACACTCAGTTGGCTCCAAGGCCGGGTGGCTCGGCTGAGGGGCAACATTCATAGCAGCTGCAAATAACAAGAGCAAAAGGGCAAAAAGCGGGAAGCACACCTCTTTCTGGCCTTTATATTGTATGTGGGTTCCCTGCCCCTGGTCAGGTGCAGCACTCACACCACCAATCCCAACGCTAGACAACAAATTAATCACAAATGCTAGATTCACCTGTCTCCATGATTGCATGATGCTTAGAGGGGCCATCCAAACACAAACAATAACACAAAGTAAATATTATGCATGCTATATTTCATTAAATGGTAGTTTTTAATATCCTGAACATGTAATTCAATTTAATTTCTCACCAATTTCAGAATTTTGAGTTTTACATTCAATGAGAGAAGTGTTACTTTACTTTTTATTTACAGTCCACACTGCATTTCTTTACTTTAGATTCTATGTAGATGGACAACTGCATATTGGTGATAGCCACTAGAATTTCTCAGAGCCACATGAACATCATGTTCTAAACCAAGTTCAATGTTTCTGTCTCACCCTAAACTCATGCGTGTTTCTGCATTCTCAGTGGCAGTAAATGGCATCATCTTGTACCAGAGTTTCTGCTCACTCCCACATCTCCTTCATCAACCATATTAAAGCAGTGGCTACATTAAACTATGAGCCTCTAACTGGCTTTTCTGCCTCTGTCCTTTTGGCCCTTGATGTAGGTCTGACATAGGAATCAGAGTTCTCTTCTTAATTTACACACTTCCTGAAAAACCAAAAATGGTTTCTCATTGTTCTTTTAGGACAATACTGTCTCTTAAAATCTGATGTCATCATCACTCTAGTCTCAGCCCTTAACTCTTCCCAACCACATATTTCTTGCTATTTCACAGTCTAGAGCCAGAAACATTTTTCATCTTGCCTATACTTCTGTTTTGATTTCTGAAGTTTGAAAATATGTTTTCTTCTGCCTAAAAGCATATGGTACCCACTTCTCCTTTCTTTTTGCTCTTCCCTTGGTTTAATATCTTCTGTGCCCCACCCTATCTTTCACTTCCTCCAAATGTCCTTGTCTTCTTGCTCCTGATGGAGTAGATATTATAGTAGAACCTGTGCCTTTTGATCACATGACTTGCCACACATTTTATTTAGAAGTGGAAATGGAGATGCAGTACAGTAGAACTACTAAATTGATCATCTACAACCCAGCTTGATGAACCTTCAAGTGATCTAAAGATAAATATTCAAGAGACAGGTTGTGAACTTAATTGGGGGGAAAAAAATCACATCTTTTTTTCACTAACCTCAAACTGAAATCTGTCATTTCCTACTGGTATGAATGGAGGCATCAAAACAGATTCATATAAGGAGTAGCTGGGACTTTGTCAGCTACAGATCACAAACACTTTATATTATATAATCAGTTATTGCTGATTTCTTAAAATGTCATATATGCTTATCATTTCTAAATTATGACACTAGATATGCTACAAAAATTATGTAATGTGCATTAGTAGAGATATGTGTATTATCATATGACAACTTTTAAATTTCTTGAATAACAATTTCATAATCTTTGACTTTCTTTATCACCTGTATATATTTAATGTATTTGAAGACAGACTTCTCAGAAGGAATTCATAAATTTCACCAAAATCAAAAGTATTCTATGACATGGAAGAGATATGAACTCCAGCATGTGATTCAAAGTTCCACAAGGCCAGACCACCATGGGCTTTTTAACCACTGAATCTTCAGGACTTTGTAAGCCTGCAAACTTGCAGGTCTCAGTAAATGCATACTGAACTAATGAAAGCTGAACATATTTTAGCCTAGCATCATTTATGCGTACACTCCCATGAATCTGGATGACGCACTTGTCCCAGGAGGAGAGAGTAGATTCAGTAGTAATGAGTGGCTTCCACCCCAATCCAAGACATATCACACTGGTCTCCTAGTCAGTTAGGTGAGATGAGATTTTACATAGCATATGGCGTTAATGTTTTAAAAGATATCATGGGAATCAGTAGCCTATATAAAAAGCAGCTGGCAACATTGACCTTGGGTGATACAAAGACAGGTGAGGAACTGTCACTGAACAAGTGTGATCTATTTAATAAAGCCCTATTTTTAATTTGACTTGGAGCTAGTTTTTCAACTGGACAACTCTTGTGCAAACATCTGCTACAACCTTTGTTCTTGCGTGCACAATGGGAAGCTTGTGAAACACAAGCAGTTGTCAGACTTCCTCCAATGGGCCCCTGAGTGAGTTGACAGCTGAGCTTTTCCCGGTTACTCCCTGCAGAAATGCTCAGTAGTCAAGTCACTCCAAGCACATTCTCACCAGTGCCATTTGACTTTACAGTAGGCTCATGAGAAGATACTTATTTTTTTTTTAAGAAAAGGTACGTAAGGTGGTGATACAAATCAAAGGTCTCAGAGACCCTCACACAGTTTTCAGGAGGCTTTTAGGAGCTATTTGCTGAAATTAAATTGCATTTGTGCATTCATTCATTCATTCAACCTGTTTTTGAGAGTTCATGTGTCAGGAATTTGTTGCTTTTTTCAGGGTAGGAGGGTCAAAAGGAGTTAGTAAATCAGCAATGAGAAGAGTTAGGATATACCTCACATACAATACCACTTTTCAGGTCTGAGTGAAGTGAGCTGGAGGAATGAGAACTTACAAGAGACTGTACCATATCTTCTATGTTGGTCCCCAAGAGCCCCCAGAACTATAAAAATAAAATTCTCATTCAAAAAAGGGATTGAAGCATCCCAGTGGTAATTTTTTTTTTTTTGGTAATATTCTTCTTAGCTGTGGAGAATGGATTGCCCTGTGGAAATCACCTGGCCCACACCTCACATATACCTGAAACTATGGGGCTTCATGTGTTTTGTATTCTGAGAATTGTTGTTCTGGGTGACAAAAGGAAATTGGAAAAAGTTATCTCTTCCAGCATAGTGGATTTAGTCTCTACCACCTCAAAGACTTATAAACCAGATGACCAACATCCCCAAGGAGTTATATTGCAGAAGTAGACTATGGGTCTGAGTAAATCTTTATTTCCCACTCATTCAGGCAACTGGTCTTTAACTTTCATCAGTGATGCCAAACAGATCCATGTGGCATGTCTTCTTCAACAGACTAGTATGCACTGTTTCAAGACACTGTGTTGCAGATTCCAAGTCCACGGTTTGGCTTAACTGGAAAGAGTCTTATAATCAGCAATGTTAGCCATGGACTCTTGGCAGGGGAACAGCAAGCACTTATAACCTTGCCAGCTCTTACTGCCTAGCTTCATCCTCTGTCAACTTCAGGAAGGAAGAAAAGGCATCCATGCCAGTGTTCAACCCTCTGCTCCTAACGGGAAGCAGCTTTTGAAATTAGATCATTGTGAGTGTGCTCACTCTGTGAAGAACTGTATATTTTGCATTTCCCTTTTGCAGTGAAGATAATTGGAAAACCAAGTCCAACCAGAAGAAATAAAAGTAGAATTTGTTTGGAAATAAAACAAGATAGATCTACAACCTTCCATGACCTGTCCTCCCTTTTATAAGTTGAGGGTCAATGGAAAGTAATTATACCCTTAGTTCTCTAAATAAAATGCTACTTGCTTTAGAGATGATCTCTCATGTGGCCAGGGTATATTTCAGCATAGATGGCTTCTTTAATCAAGAAAATTTGTGTACTGAAGGGGTGGAAAAGAAAGCAGCTGAGGATGGAAACTTGAATCATTTACTGTTAGGGAAAATTGCATGAATCACAACTCATTTTTTGTTTGTTTGATTTTTGTCTGTGTTGCTTCCATATTTTTTATTAGCTCAGTGTCAACCTGGTCATCCTGTGTGTTTCAGGAAAGTACACAAGCAGCAGAGACCTCCCCCAGCTATGGCATCAAGGTGTAGAAAACCTCTGAAAACAGGCAACCCAGGCATCGTTCTTGCTGCATACTGATAGCTGCAGGTGCTCAGCCTCTTTCTTGCTTCTTCTCCATCCCCAGTGAGTAAACCTTTGTCCTCATACTTGAGGTTTCCTGTTCTTACCATGTCTGCTTTATTTCCAGGCATCATATCCAGATCCCTTGAACAAAGAAGAGAAAGGGTGATTCGCTACAAATTTTAAAAGCCATGCCATTCAATTCTGGCTTTTTTGGAATCAGGGAAACAATTTAACTTCCCAGGAAACTCTGCTCAATGGTTTCCACTTCTCATTAGGCAGAGCTGTGTGACATAAGCAATTCTAGTGGGTAGGGAACTGAGGAAGCTGATTATTTTTACCTAGGCCCCTAGTCACTCCAAATACAATGAGGGTTCTGTTAAAATAAGAGGAAAATGGAAAGTGAGTAGAGGAGTAAAACTATGGTAATGTTGCCCATGATAGATGAGAACCTGAAAATTTGCCCTAAGAAGGATAAGGATGGTTTGTACTTTCCAGAGCTCACAAGTTCTCTCTTGCATGGAGGGGATACTCTTCTTCTGCCCCTTGGGTATATTACTTGAGTTACTGCTGTTGGTAATGGCCATCATCCAACTATTTAGTATTGATTTCCTGCCTTACAGCAAACACTTATTTCTAGCTTCTTAGCATGCACCCTACCGACACACATAAACACTCACAGCAATTGACTGCTTCCTCAATAAATGTCCAGTCCATATTATGGGATATGTTTTACCTGATGTTATGATTTATATCTAGATGTACCCCAAAAGTTTCATATGATCATAGCCAGGATGTTGGGGAGGTAACTGGATCTTAGGGGCATGATACCAATGTCGTGATACTAATCCACTGAAGAATTTATAGCTAAATGTGATTTGGAAGGTAAAGCCTGGAGTGTGATCACTGGGGTCATGCCCCAGAAAGGCATATATATCCACCCTCCTCTCCAATCTCTCTCTCTCTCTCTCTCTCTCTCTCTCTCTCTCTCTCTCTCTCTCTCTCTCTCTCTCTCCTTTCTCACTGCTATGTCATGAGTAAGCCTCCTCATCCCTGCTCCTTTGCTATGCCAGTCTGCTTTGGAGCCACCCAGCTATGGACTGAAATGTGAGCCAAAATAAACCTCTCTTTCTTTAAGTTGTGAGTGTTGGGAGTTGTATTTCAGCTATGAGAAAGTGTCTAAACCTGACTATACCTAATGGATATTATCTAGAGTTCTATGTACAGTTTCCTCATGCAAGCCGCATTACTCTGTTTGTGGGTTGTAATAAACTTTTTAAAAAAATAATTATTAACTGATGATGCATACAACTTCATGAATTTTATACCAAGTATGATTTGATTTTGGAGAATGAGGGCCTTGGTTTGTGGCAGGTTATTAGAATATTCTCAGATAATATATTAACTCTAATTTTGTCCATATCCAATCTATAAAAAAAAAGTTAATCATGTGTATTCTTACTACCTTCATGGTGTTTTCTTAAATTTAATCATAAGCTATTCCAAAATTGCTTTTCTCCTATAACCAGGTTTCCTGGGTTTAATTACTTTTCAGGATCAGTTAATTTGGGTCCCTCCATCGCCTCCCCCCCTCCCCTGGCAATATGTTGGCCCTCACTGTCTTGAGAGATTAACTGAAAATTCTGGAGAAAGTTTTGTTTTTGACCACTGTGCAAAGCTGTCATTCAGAATTAATTGGTCTAGAATCACTCAAGATTCCAAGCCCCTTTAAAGCTGGTAAGAAAAGAAGACATTGGGTATCAGTAACACTTGCACTGAGCGCTCCTACCTCTACCCCATAACTAAAGCTGTCTGTGGGAGTTATATGAAATTTGGTTTAGTTATTGGTATTCAACATGAGCTATTATATTTTTCTAATAATAGCTTCAATAATAATATAACCTTTGTTTAACATGGGCACCTGGTTAGCTAAATGAGACCCCAGCTGTCAGTGAAATACCTACTTCAATATAGAAGGTAAAAATTAATAAATTCATAATATGAGTAAAGAAAATAATAATAATGCTTTGCTTCCTTCCAAGGAATTCAAAGCACCATGTGGGTACCATTTCATTAATCTCTAGATAAATCTTAGGTGTGTGGTAGAGGGGGAAATGCAAACATTAGAAGAAACTGACTATGGAATTATAGTCTGCTTTGACTCCCAGATCAATCCCAAATCTCCATCTGCATGGTGTCCACATGTTCCAAGCTGTCATAATCTTGCCTGAATTACTAGATAGCTTTAAAATTTTTCCCTGTACTCATTCTTACCACTTTGTAGTCAGTCCTTCACAAAGTCTGTGCTTTTATTAAAGTCAAAGGATATCTCTCCTAAATTTAAACCACTTCAGTGTATCTTCTCCACCACTTTTATCTTATACCCACTCTACCTACTCCAGTGATCAACTTCCTCTCCTTTCCTCAAGAGGCCAAATGTTCATCTTCTCAACTAACCTTCCCCTCCGTCTACCACACCCAGGCTTTAGAAGAGCTCTTCCATTCTCACCCTTCAGGTCTTTTATCTTAGTCACCTCATCATAAACTTTTACTCAAGCTTTCTGTCTAGAGCAGCTCACTCCTCCAAGTGACTCTTCATCCCACAAGCATTTATTTTCGTACAGCGTTATCTTCCTCTGCACTTATCTTGTTTACTTGCCTGTGTTTCCTGTTTGATGTTCCTTGCTCTTATACCACTCACAGCTGCAGTGTAAACTCCTGAGAGCAAGTAGGTCACCTGTGTCTCACGTGTCTCTATGGCTTACCACAGTGCTTGGAGCCCAACATGTGTCAATAAATATTTTTGAATGAGTGAATTTTGACATAGTTGTTGTCTATATCCTGCAGAACTCCTCTTACTCTCGCATTTTCCATAATCACATCTGAATTCAGAAGGTGTATATACATTTGTGCACCAGCAGGAACACATACTGGCTGAGCTCTTATTTTCCACCCATGCTATGCTGTGCTTTATGGGGACCTCTCACTCAGGAGTGCCAAGTTTGCCCTCTCTGCAAGTAATACCCAATATCCAATCTCTGTTCCTATGGAGAAGCTCACTGCCTGCATTCAAGTCTCTTGTTTCCTCCTGGCAAAGCCTTCATTCATGTTGAGTTGTCTGATGATAGAAAGATCCTTTCTTTTAATCCAAGGGCTAAATTATTATAGATTGGATAAGGCAAGAAATGAGAGATTGTACAAAGATGCAAGAGACACTGTCCAAACATAAGCAAGAGAAAATAAATTCCATTAGCAAAAGTCCCTCTTTCTAATACTAAGGATCTTGTTGCATTAATCAATCCTACTACAGTCCCTTTTGACCACTGAGTTTATCAAATTCCTGATGATAGATCATAAATCTAGTTGTTCCTTTATGGATGGTATTTTTTTTCCTAAGCAAATTTCTTCCAGGTATCTGAGTATGAATCAAGTCCTAACTTTAATTCACTGACAGGAATTAGCCTCCTTAATAAACTTGGAAGCTGAAACCACTGTGGCATCATGATGCTCAAATGCTTAGCTGCTGCTAATCAAATCTTCCTGCTTCTTTCTCAGAGGTACACAAATAATCCTTTGGAGCCTGAGAAATCACCATTTTTGTGCACAGGAAATCCAAAGAAGGCCCATTTTGCATTACACCTTCATATCAGCTATTTCTAATCTTCCTCATAGGTATAAGGGACTCTGTGTTCAACACTGTTTGTGTAAAGGGCAGTGAGCAGTGGAGAAGCCATGCAGCAGAGACTCCTTGAGCCAGACCAACCCACTTTTTACCATAAGCTTGTCATAATCTACTCCTGCATCCCTCTTTTTGAATGGGAAAATAGACTTGGACATATCTGTTGTATATGTCAAGGTCTCTCATTTTTCAAAGTATTAGTGGTCCAGTGTCAACATAAATACATCTGTCCATAAATCTTGACAGGTATAATGATTTGTTGCATTTGAAAGGCATGACTCAAACATTAGGCTCTTTTTGATTCTTAACATGATTATCTTTAAAGCCAGGCATTTCAGTTGCCTTCTGAATTGACTTCTGTCAAGTGAGTGAGTAGTTCCTGCTGACTTATCTACTCTTATGAAGTTAATACCAGCATGGCTCCTGCTGCCACCTGCTCAAAGTCCACCTAGACTGTGACAGAAATTACCTTTCTTGATGTGTTCATTATTCTTTGCTATGGAAATGCCTTCATTTTCTGTCATTTTGTTTTGTTTTGGAGTAGGACACTCTTGGTTTTTGTTTGTTTTTAAGCAGGGAAATGGATTTAAGGCATGGATCAAATGAAGTTTTTGCTAGCACTCAGATAGCTAGGAATCTCGTGAAACAAAAGAAAAGGTGGGAGAAGATAAAGTTCTGCTATGAGATAACATATACCTTTATAATTTTTGTTAGTGGAATCTGCACATTCAAGACAAAGAAAATTTTATCTGGTAGTTAAATAAAATAGCTCTTCTTCATGGAATCCCAGGGCTTATTGAGTGCTTATTAGGTGCCAACCCCTGTGCTAAGAGCTTCACATTAGGTATCATTTAATCTTCCCAACAATCAATGAGGCATCATTAAACCTACTGCCCAGGACCTGGCTTGTAAGCTACCTAAGGCCAAGAGCTCATAAGAAGTGGAGCAGGAATCTGATACTAAGCTATGTGACTCAACAGTGGTCTGATTTGAGACCCAAAACAGTTAATCCTGTCCTAGATGTTGCGGTCTTGTCTCCTTTATTTCACTTTCTAAGGAACAAACTGGTGCTTTAATTGATACTGCTCTGAAGTATGCACAGTGGCACTGGGAAATGTTGCTAAGACCATGCATGTGTGTGCTAACAGGTGTCTAAGACAAGCCCAAGCCTTGATCTGTTCTAGCTACTTTGCCATTTGGAAATCTACCTTCTCAGAGAATTTTGTTATAGGAAGATTTCAAAGCCTGGGAGATTAGGAATATGTAATATTTTTAAATCATGACTATTGTGCTCATTTAAAAAATATCAAATTCTCTAATTTGTAGTTTTATTTTTTAAAAATCCATTTGGTTTGCAATCCAGTCTTTCACTATTCTTGCCTTTATTCCTTCTCTTCCTTCTTTCTTCCACCTTTCAAAAATACTAACACTGGCAAATCTATTCTGCTGAGCTCTTTGGAAACCCTTTAATTCCAAACAAGTATTTTCCTGTCCTCTCAGAGTCCTCTGAACCTTATTTCTGTTTGTTAAAATACACAAAATAGAAATTTTTCTTCAAGAAAAATGAATTCTACTGCAAATGATTTCTTTAGAATACTCACTTAAAAGTATATTTTCCTATTTGAGGATGTTATGCATTTGTTAATTACACACTAAGTGGATGCTGAGAAAACTCTGAATCTGATCTGAATCTTCCAAATAGCTGGGATGGAAACTGATATATATACAGGCTAGCATATATACACACAGGTGAGCATTTCGCACAACAAAGGAGTGAGTGTAAAACAATTTATAACTACCATAATAGGGACAATGATTATAGATACTAAACAGATTTTTCAATCAAAAAATCATGAAAATATAGAAAGATTGTATTTTAAAATGTTATAATTTGCCAGCACCCATTTGTGATAAAAACCCTACAGAACACTGGAATAGATGGTCTTTATCTCAATCTGATAAAAGCCATCTATGACAATCCAACAGTCAATATCATACTAAATGGACAAAAACTGAAAACTTTTGCTTTAAAATCAAAACAAGACAAATATGCCACTGTCTCCATGCTTATTCAATATAGTCCTGGAGACTTAGCCAGAGAAATTAAACAAGAGAAAGAAATAAAAGGAATAAAGATAGGAAAGGAAGAAGTTAAAATATCACTATTTTCAGATTACATAATACTCTAATAGGAGACTCCAAAAACTCTACTAAAAAAAACCTACTAGATTTAATAAACAAATTTAGTATCAGAGCTGGATACAAAGTCAACACTTAAAAATCAGTGGACTTCCTGTACACTAATAACAAACTCACTGAGAGAGAATTTAGGTAAACAATATGTTTCACAATAGCATCCAATGTAAAGAAATACATTGGAATCTATCTAACAAAGGAAGTAAAATACCTCTACATTGAAAACTACAATACTCTGAAAAAGGAGATTGAAAAGGATATTAGAAACTGGAAAGATATCTCTTACTCTTGGATAGGAAGAACCAATAGAGTGAAAAGGGCCATACTTCCAAAACTGTTATACAAATTTAATGCAACTCCAATCAAAATTCCAATAGCATATCTCACAGAATTAGAGAAAACAATCCTAAAATTCATCTGGAACCTGAAGAGGCCTAAACAAACAAAGGAAATTTTGGGCAACAAAGTCAAGATGGGGGTATCACAATCCCTGAATTGAAATTACACTATAAGGCTACTGTGATAAGAACAGTCTAGTACTTGAAGAAAAAAAAAAAAAAAACACCACAGACTTGAAGATCAACTGAACAGCTTAGAAGACACAGAAACAACTCCAGACATACTACGCCAACTTATCTTTGACAAAGCTGCCAAACACATCTACTGAAAGAAAGACAGCCTCTTTAATAAATAGAGCAGCAAAACCTGGCTATACGCATGCTGAAGATTAAAATTGGACCTATATCTCTCACCATGAACTAAACTGAATTTGGAATGGATCAAAGATCTAAATATTTAAACAGAAACATTAAATCTGCTGGAAGATAGAATAGGTAAAAATCTTGAAGACAAAGAATTTAAGAATAAAACTCTTATCATATAGGAACTATCACAATGAATCAACAACTGAGATCTCATCTTAATTAAAGCTTTTACACAGCAAAAGAAATTGCCAACAGAGTGAAAAGACAAACCACAATGTGGAAAAAAACTTTTTCCAGCTGTTCCTCAGACAAATGATTACTACTGAGAATATTAAAGAACTCAAAAAAGTCAGTTCTCCCAAATTTAAAGACCAATTCAAAAATGGGCATCTGGAATGAATACATATTTCTCAGATGAATAAACACAAACACCAAATAAATGAAAAAATATTCAACGTCACTGGTCATTTGAGAGGTGCAAATTAAAACAACACTGAGATTTCACCTCATCCCAAAAAGAATGGCTAGGATCAAGAAATAAACCCATTTCAAATGCTACCTGGGCTGTGGGGAAAAAGGAACCCTTCTCCACTGTTGATGGGAGTGTAGGTTGGTGTAACTACTCTGGAAATTAATGTAGATATTCCTCAACAAATTAGAATTGGAAGTCCCATTTGACCCAGTTATTTCCCTTCTAGGTATCTTCCCAGAAGAATTAAAAGCATCAAACCACAGTGATATATGTACACCCATATTTATAACAGCACAATTTGTAATAGACCTTGGAAACAACCTAAATGCCCATCAACTGAAGAATAGATAAAAAAGATATGGTATTTTTATACAATGGATTAGTGCTAGTCATAAAAAAGGATAAATCTGAGACCTTTATATGTAAATGGATGCAACTAGAGACCATGCTCATAAGTGAAATAAATCAGACTTGCACATGTAGACACTGCATTGTCTCCCTAGTGTTAGAAGCTAAAAGAAATTATATGTATGTATGTATAGATATATATATATATATGTATAATTATATATGATAGCTAAAATAGTTATATTACAAATCTCTCTTAGATAATTGAAAAGAGAGTTTTGTGCTAATATTGTTTGCACAATTAAATGCAGATAGCTCTGAGTAACTAATTGAAAGACAACAATATGTAAGGTACTAACCATTGTTATGCTGCAATTACCATGTTTTTAAATTTGGGTTTTTTTTTCTCTTTTAAAAAAAATACTAATGTGGGGGAAAAAATGGTCCAGGGATTTATCTCAGCAACGCAAGCACCTACCTGGAAAGCACAAGGTCATGAATTCAACACCTGGTACCAAAAAAAAGTTTAGAAGTTACAATTTAATACAGTGACATAGGATTAATAGGTAAGTTGCCCTTACATTGAGCATGAGGAAGAGAAGTGCACACACTGGTGCACGGTGAATGCACGAGCAAAGTCATAAAACAGAGGTGAAAATACCCTCGGAAGGCCTGGGCACTGTGTGGCTAGTGGAGAAATGTAGACTTTCTTGTAAATGCTGCGGCAGGAACCATTATTTCTGAAACAGTAGTATGGCATGAGTAAATTAATACCTTCAGTTCATTAACATGTCATCTATGCAAAGGATGGCATGAAAAGGAGAAGAGTAGAAAGACAAGCAAGTGCTGCTCCTGTCCTTTGCAAGCACACTATCTTTCTGGCCCTCACAATCCCCACAGCTGTCACCTCTTCAGGGAGGACTTTTCTAGCTTTCCAGTCTATAGTTGCTAATCAGTCATGTTCTGTTACATCACTCAGAGAAGACACATTTTCTACTCCCAACAATGCAGAAAGGATAGATTCTATTCTTTTGAGTAGCTGGTCCCCTCTACAGAGAGCAACATCTCATCTGATAGATTTTTTAAACTTTAGATTTGTTGTCACCTCCTGCCACCCTTAATCCCACTGAGGCAGAAGGTGAAGACCTACAAATCAGAAGATGTGATAAAGGTAATAGAGTAGACCACTCCTAGTAGGGTATAAAGAAGTGGATTCTGAAGTTTGGCTTGCATCTGGAGAACTGGTAAAAACAGGTCATTGCACACCAACCTGAAGGTTTCTGATTTGTGAATCTATGGTATGATTCACACACTTGAAATTCTAACACACTTTCAGGTGCTACTTATTCTGCTAAGCTGGGATACACATTTTGAGACTCACTGATAGAAAGTAGAAGTATAGTGAAAAAAACTGGTCCAAGGTGACTTCACCGGGCTTGCTATTAGTTAGAGCAAGAAGTACAATACAGAAAGGGAACTCTAGTCCTCAGAACTCCACAGTAAGCTAGTGTGTATCCTGTTTGCAGCAGGCTGCCCAGCAAGGTCCTGGGGCTGGATGGAGGGGTGCTCTGTTTCTAATGGATCTGTGCAAGGATGTCTCCAGGCATTATGATCTGGTCATGGACATACAGACATCACCCAACAGTCTCAGCTACTCTAGCACTGCTACTGTCACATTCTGCATGAATTTGTTTTTGGATTGGCCTCTGCACATCCCAGTACCATTCTTCACTGTGTCCAGGTCACTAATTTTTCATATTTTTTTTTCCTGTGAGTGATTTGAGCTCACCACTGGGTTGGGGTAGAAGTTGTGTGCAGAGATGGTTAAATGAAGAGGAAATAAGACGCTTTTGGACAGGGGAGGTCTGATATGAAAAGTTAGGGGGTGAAAGGTGAAAAACAAAGGAGAAAATGAGAAATGATAGAAAAGAGCCAGGAAATAAAGCATAGACCTTCTTTCTATATCACCCAGGCAGGAGATGGGGATTACTCTCTTTGTATATTCATTCCCACAGCTCATTGCTCCCTATGTCTGTGTGCAAAAATTGGTATATGAAAAATATCCATTACATAAACCTGAAAGAGCTCATTCAATAAGGGTAGAATAGAAGTTCTAGGCAGTAAGAACGCCTCATGTAATATTTCAGTTAAAGCATGTTTTCTCTCAGTAGTAGATTTAGCAGTGGTGCTTCTTGTAATTGGTGAGGTCTCAGGAGCAATGAAATGGAGTGATTCTGGAAACAATGTAATTGCAAGAGAAAGAAACACTCACAACAAGGTTTCATTTTCTCAGGAATTCTTCCAGGTGGCCATTTCCAACATATGCTGTTTTAATATGCTGTGTGGCATTTAGCATGACAAGTATTTGCTCTTTCAATAATATTACTATTATCTGCCTGCCTGTCTTTTACTTCTAAAGCAGGGGTGGCAGACATTTTCTGTTAAAGGACCAGAGAATAAACATTTTAGGCCCCATGGACCTAAAGTCTCTGTTGCAGCCTTTTAGTAAGAAAGCTGTCATAGACAATACACAAACAAGTAAGACTTGCTACATTCCAGGGTAACCTCATTTACAAAAAACAGGCGAACCGGCAACAGGCTACATTAGGACCATGAGACATAGTTTGTCTTTCTAGGATGTATAGGGTCAGAGAAAATACAAGCTTGTATTTTTCATTTACCATTTCTACCAGACAGTATTTTAAACAATTGCTTAATTGAGTTTTAACTTACATACCTTAAAATTGACCCCTTTAAAGGGTCAGTGGTTTCTTTAAAAGTTCAGTGCTTTCTAAAATACAGAAATGGGCAATCAATACCACAATCAATTTTTTTAAAATTTCATCACCTTAAAGAGAAATTTTGTACTCTTAGCCATTATTCTCCTCTTCTGTGACCACCACCCTCCCCTTCCCCTGTGCTTAGCAACCAGTAGTCTAAGCTGTCTTAGATTTACTGATTCTGGGTATTTCATATAATTAGGATTGTGTAATATGTGGTCTTCTGTAACTGGCTTCTTTTATTCAGCATAATATTTTCAAGGTTCATCCCTGTTGTAGCATGTACTTCATTTCTTTATTATGCCCAAATAATATTCCACTCTATGATATTCCATGTTTTGTGTATCTATTCAGTTGGGTGTTTTGGTTGTTCAGAAAACATTCTTGATTCTTAGTCTTTTCATTTGTGTCATCAAAGCTCTAGAACTACACACACACACACATACACACACACACACACAGAACCTCTCGAATAGGAAGTTTCAGTGAGATGAATGTGAGTAATCCTAAATCATAGTCATTAAAAAGAGGTAAAGAATTGTCTGTGGTCATAAAATTGATAGAAATCATTTTGGCAAAGTACCACATTCCCAGCTATACCCTACACTGTCACACAATAATATTAATTATGGGAATTATTTGCTATAGAATTATTTATTTAAATTTTTCTTTACAAAAGTGCTTTCTTTGGTTTCTACCATGTGCTAGGTATCTTTTACCTGCTGAGCAGAATAGACAACATCTTTTTTCCCCTGCAGCAGATGCTCTGATATGAGGAAGACACTAAATAAGCTATCAGACACCCTTAGATGTTGATCATCAGCCGCCACAAAAAAGTATAATGAGGTAGAAATTGTTCAGAGTAAGCAGGATCATACCAATTTAAATTTGAGGTCAGAAGAGCTCTCTCAGGAGGGGAAAGATTTGGGGTGAAAGTTAAAGAGTGAGAAACTTGCCATCAGGATGTCTAAGAGAAGAATTCTCCAGACATGGGAATGAGCTGATCATGTTCATGGAAGGGAACAGAAGTCACTGTGGCCAGAAGTGACTAATGTTGATGAAATACCCATCTAACCCTGTATAAGCAAAGTGTTGCTTCCATGATTTATTTCTCTTTGAATTCTCAGGATCATATTTCCAAGATTGTATGTTGTCACCAACAAAAACAGAGCTCTGTGACAGGTTCTGTATAACCTAGAGCTGCTGACACGGTTATGTGCTGAGGACCAAGATTTGTCTTCTACCTTGCAAAGCAATGCACTCAGGACTTTGCCAACTGTATTTGCCCTTTGCCACCTGAATTACTCCTAGGACTGGCCGGGAGCAAGCACATAGGGTAATCAAAAGGCAGAAAGGTCTCACTCTTTTCCTTAGTACCTTCTCTTCCACGTCAGCAGTTGGCCCCGCTGCGCCCCTCAGAGGTTCCAGCACAAGCAGGCAATGTCACTTCCTAAGAGCTCTGATCTAGCTTAGTGCAGTTACTCCTTTGAGTTCCTGGGATTCTGTCATCACCAAGTCCATCCCCTTTCTTTACCTGAGCTCCAAGTTGCTGAAAACACCAAGTCTTACCTCTGTCTTCCCTGCCATAAAAGTGATAGCTGTTGCCTGCTTGGACCATCACCTCCATGGTCCCTCATAGCCTTTCAACTCATCAATATCTGTTCATCTGACTTTCTATCTTTAAGAATTGCTATTCAAATAGTAAGTGTGGATTCTCTTTTCCTAACCAACCCAAGACCAGCTACCCAATTCTCAGGGCTCAGTGCAAAATGAAAATTCAAAATTCTTTCCTCCAAAACCAAGCATGAGTGGAAAAAAATATACATATATATAGTGTGTTGAGGACAATTAATGAAAACATGTCTTTTACTGTAATCAACATTTTTAATTGAAATATTTATGGTACTTCTCAGCCATACCCCATGTATGCATAATAAAATATAAAACTTTTCCTTTTTTCCAAGCTCTCTCTTATTCATGTTCTCTATTTTGCTCTGCCTGTTTTAAATGCAAATATAAGAATATACATTGAACTCATACAGGAACTCAATGAAATTACATGGCTTGTATTTCATAGCTCTTATGTATTCATTTTAGTCTCATCAGAACAGCACAACTGTTACTACGCTTTGGGGTGATAGAGTCACCTGTTAAAAGTGATTTTTAGGTTCCTTCTCTCCTGAACAAAGAATTGAACAAAACAAGAATAAACAGTGGCAGAGTTTTACATTTATCAAAGGTAGGAAAAACAGGCTCTGCAAAGTGAGTTTGAACCAAGTAAAAGTAGGAAAAAATGAAGAAAAAATTTTTAAAACACACTACAGCATAGGGTGGGCCATCATAAAGAGACATGATAGCAAATGCTCAGTGGCAACTGTCCCTCTTTTATATTTCCCATCACTTCCAGGTCATCCTATGGAAAACCTGTTCAAGTTCTCAGATGTCCCCAGGTAGGTTTTGAGAACTTTGCTGTGCATACATCCTGAGTTAATAGCTTACACCTACTTTCCCCTCCTGCCTCAGAAGCACTGGAACAAATCTATCTAATGTATTTGTATTAGACTCAAACTCTATCAACACAGTCGAACTCAGAACTTCCATTGCACAAGCACTTTATACTCATTTTGAGCTGTATGAACTCCAGTGATTATGGAGCCACCAAAATTCTGTGATCAGGGCCATTAGAGGTGATGCATAGTTAAGGTAACCAAGAGAAAACTGAAACACATACTACCTGCGTCTTCTCTGTTCATTTGCAGGTTCCACTGTGCTACTAGATATCACAAAATACAGGTTCAAAGATCTAATCAGTAAAAATTTCAAGGCGGCAACAGCAGAGTATCAGAATGCATCTAGGACCTCCTGAGGGTAACCTGTGGGGCTGTACAGGTGCTATTTCAAGCAATTCTGGATGTATTCTGCTTGGATCCCGCAATATCTACATCTTCTCCAGAGGTGCGTGGTCGGAGGCTCAGGAAGGCTGAAAATGGCTGCCTGCTGTGGGGTATCATCTCTGATAGTCCTAAAAAACCCTCAGTTTTCCTAGCTATGAAAAGAACCAGTTTTCCTTTTTTTTTTTTCTTCTGAAGTTATGCACTTACATTTGGTCATTGAAGCACAGTTCCACTCTCTTCCCTTGAGCTATGCATACTTCATGCAAATTCCAGCTACTGTGAAAGCCACATCTACTAATAATATCAAAATATGCAGCAAATCAGATGGACTTGGCATAAATTGTCTGCACTTTTCAACCTCTAACTGAACAAAGTCATAATTGCAAATCTCCTGGTTTTACTTGTCACTTATAATGGTCTCTTACTTGACCAGCATGAAGCCAGCATTAAAGTTCCACTGCTACGGGAAGTCTAATTTTTTGAAAGGAGGAACTACTTCTCAAGCCCTGATTTTTACACAAATTGTTTTTCTCTTTCTGTGGCATCTTTTCACTTCCATATGTAAATTTAATTACTTGAGGGGAAAACATACAACTATCTCAGGTGATACTTTAATGACCATTTCTAATCGGTGTAGCGTTTAAATTCCACATTGGGGTTCTTTAACAATGAGAAGTGGCAATGTGTTTAGAAAGCATACAGAGTTTTTATTGGAATACCAATATCAAGTTGTACTTTAATAAAAATAAATAAATTTTTCAAAAGACTAAATTGACCTTTCAGTGAATTACTCTATGAGCCACAATGTGAAGGAACATGAGAAGAATCTGACTTTTTCCTTTCTTCATGTCTTTTCAGCTTGACCCATAAATTATCAAATTTAAATGTTTTATAACTGAAACAGAAAAATCTTTTTTTTTCTTCTTAAAGCATATATTTTATTTATTTATTTTTCTTTTAAAGAAGATCCTATCTGGCAAATAAGGAAGAATGCAAATGAATGCACAGAAACCTTCCTCACTAAAGGTACACAGAAGGCCTGAAAACACATGAGACATTTCTAAAGATCACAAATTAACAAACACCGAAAGCAGGCTGTTTAATTTTTAAAAGAAAGAAAGAAAGAAAGAAAAGATAGAAAAAGAAGGCTTTTTGATAAGGTTATTAAAAGACATTTTGAGAGGAATTAAATCCCTTTTGCACTTTTAAACTCTGATTCTGAGCTATCAATAGTTTGCTGGGGATGGAAGCCGTTGGGGGTGACACACCCTTCACTTATTTGGGGAATGTGATTTTCCATCCTGCGATTTCCTGGCACCCAGACAAGTGTTATAAAAATATGTCATCATAAGCAGCCTAGAATAAATACTCAAATCCTCAGGATTGTTTATCATTTCTCAAATGTCTTCCCTGGTTTTGACAATCCTCATCTTTGTTGCATTTGGAAAGGGCAGGTTGTCTGGAATACCTGGGGATAGCTCACACAAGGGTTGCTCCACGTAAGCCAGGAAGCATCACAGCATGTGGCATCGTGCCAGGTGGCCCACAAGGGACCATTTCTAAACAGATTCCTAAATTGAAAGTCTTAGCATCAACCAATTAAAACCAGCCCTCCAGTTTCATTTGATTTGGTAGAAATATTTTTTAATTGTCATTTGTATCTTCTTAACCAATAGATGAAATGGAATCATACCCTTCCATGAAAGTTGGAAACATGCCACCATATCAATATTATGACATTCAGTGATTACTGAACATGTTTAGGTTCAGAACAGCACCTCTGGAGCCAGCGAACAAGAAGAAAGATAAACCCACACCATGTCTGTCCTGCAGGAGCTAATATGTAGTGGGAGGAATAGATTAACACTCACTAGTTCAATGCCATCAAACAAGTCCTACCAGAAGAATGCCACCCACCTTTTATGGCAATGCTTTGGATCTGGCCTCACTCCACTTTTAAAAACAATGTATACACAATGTATATTTAACATGCAACTGCATCTGGTTAGTTTACCTCTCAGTATATGATATGAGGGTTGCATTAACCTAAATCTAGATTCTTCTAATTTTGCTACTTTTGATTATTCTACATTTTTTCATTGCAAAATGCAATGGTGCTGGCCATCTGGAGAATAGCTTTGTATTAGGTACTATTTTGAACCAACTTGCAATGGATTAGTGAGCTGTTATTGAATAGAGAATGTGTGCCTGTGCATCTGTTGATAAACAAGCTCACCAGCCACAACATCCATGCGTAAACACTACCTCCCGTTATAGCAGGACGTCTGTTTCAGCAAGGATCTGGCATTTCACATGACCTTAAAGAGTTCCTGGAGGCTCTTAGTTTTCAATGACAGCCTGGCTTCATTTGTTAAATAAATAGCAATACTTAGCTTTTGTATTATACATTCTGCTTTTGAAACACTTCCTATAGCCTGACTTTGCCGGTACAAAGCTGGCTTTTTAAGTGATTTGTCTGTGACCAGGCAGTTTTAGAACTTTTACTTCCTTAGACTGTGCTAAAAAGCAATTCAAGAAGACTTAAAATTCTCCTGGGGGCTGATTTTATGGCAACAGTGAAAGCGCACAAACCTAGCACTCGCAGCCAATTTCTTTCTCCAGTGAGGAAACAGCATCCACTGTGGAGCCTCCGCACAAATGGTTTAACACCATCGTAAAACCCACTAACCATTGGGTATTAACATGCTTTTTATCATGAAGTTTTTATTGAAAATGATATTTGGAAGCTACTAATTTGGCAGTGATTTTTACCCTCCAGTATTTACAGTGGACGCAGCTTCTCCTCCATTTGGAGGGCTCTGGTATGCCTTAGCCAGCCGGGCTGGAAAAGAGATGGACTTACACGGCCACTGCCTTGGTAGCTATGAGCTCAGCCACAGGTGGCCTTTGATTTTTAGATTTTATTCTCCAGGTGAGCTCAGCCAAAAAAAGAAATAACTTCCACTCTGTTTCCAAAGCTCAGCCCTACTCCATGCCAGGTGCCATTTGGGAAGTAGCTGGTGGCTCATAAGACTGATCTTTGGCCTCAGAGAGCAGCAGTGTTGGTCTTGACATTGGCCCTACACATAACACTCGAGAAAACCTGCTCCATTCTCACAAAGAAGTCAAAAGAGACTGCATATGCACAGAGATGGGAGCAGAGAGAGAGAGAGAGAAGAAAGAGAGAAAGAGAAAGAAAGAAGAAGAAAGAAAGAAATGAAAGAAAGAAAGA
>PVLA01010766.1:0-59985 GCA_004027455.1 Hydrochoerus hydrochaeris
AAAAAAAAAATGAAATTTTGGCTGAGTTGGGGTTGAGGTTCAAAAGACATTCTGATTTCTGATTCAATAGATGTAGAAAATAGTTTTTCTTGTTTTGTTTTCCCAGCTCAATCCGTTTTTCTGTTCCTAAGCTATTTGAAGTAACCCAGGTGAGGGACAAGCCCGTGGGTCTGTTTGGTGGCTTTCAGACTAGGCAGGGTGACGCAGATGTTTGCAAGAGTAGGACGGAATTGGCACCAGCACAGGGCTTCTCGGCCTGGTGTTCTCTCCACGGGCCTGGCAGGCAGCGCAAAACTCCAGCCAAATTAGCTGGCAGAGATCGTCAGACCTGGCAGAGGAATTTTAAAAGGCAGAAAAGACTTTTAATCAGGAGTTAGTACCCAGAGAGAAAGCAAATCTTGTTCGATAGACTGTTACGATGCAACGGAGCGCCATGAGACCATTTGGATAATTGGGCCTCGCGTGTGATTTTGACATCTCCACTCCTGGGGTCCCGGAGCACGTGCACTGCGGTTGCTCACCCCCTCCAGCGTGTCCTGGAGATCGGGGTTTTTATAGCTTGCGTGATATTTTTAAAATTCAGATAATTTAGTGAAACAAGAAACAGGGCTCCAGGATGTCCCTTGAGGAGCCAGGAGGCCTGGGCTTTTGCTGCGAGCGTTCTATTGGCCCCTCCTGCTGGAGCATCTGTCCCTGCAGAGAGGACTAGAGCCTCGGGCTCCCCGGGCTCCAGGCTCCCCATGCCTGGTGTGGGCATTGCTGCTAGAGTTTAAGACAATGGGGCTCTGTCTCCTCATCTGCATAAAAACAGCACACTTCACACTTGAGGGCCACGCAGCTTTTCTTCTCTGTGTGTGTTTTCACTATTTCCATTCTGTGATTTTTTTTTTTATTTGTCTCTGTTGTAACATTTAACCCTGTTTCTTCTAATAGAGAAAGTGCTTAGCCTGGAACTTGCTAGCATTGTATTAAAGACGCTAAGGAACAGCAACCTTTCATACAAGAAAACCTGATTGCTTTTTAAATACAGGTTTCCCAGACAGTGGGTTGTGCCTTCTTAATACACTTTTTTTCTTTCTTTTAATGTGAGATGAAAGTGTGATGGGGAAGAGAAAGCACCCCCGTTTTGAATCTGTCTGGTCCCAGTTCCCTCCCCCTCCCCCCAAAACAGGTGCACCACACCATTCTGCAGGCCGGTGCTGAGGATGAAAGCAGAGCGTTGCCCAGGCCCCAGCTCGCAGCACCTGCTCAAGAAGCAGCCTCCATTCTCACTTGGGGCCAAAGGATTTGATATTTTTGCTCTAGATTTTAATCGAGATTTTATGGCCTTGAAACATACACTGCCTCGGGTGTGGTGGCAGGGACAGGCAAAGCACTGGCTGGAGGGTATTCCAGGCGGCAGGATCTCGGCCCCAGCTGCTCCTCTTAGCCTCAGTGGCTCCAACGCAGCCTGAGCCAGCGCTCAAATGAGCGGCCCCGCTCTGCTCCAATTGGACTCTGTGTACGAGTGCTGAAATTGGAGTTTTACGCAATTTTCATACATCAGAAAATAGTGTTCTTTGAATTTCTTATAAACTATTTTAAACATCATAGGCATTCTTCGTTTGTAAGCAATGCACAGTCAGAGGACAGGCCAGTGCTGGCCTCTGAGCCTAAGCTTAACTGCAGTGTGAGGGCCCTCATGTGAACAGCCTACTGTGTGGAGATGGAATTCACTGAAGGGTTGGTACTGAAACAATCAGAGGACATCAAAGTTCACTTTGTTGCAAAGCATAAATGGGCAGTCCCACAAGCCAGGTCTGGCAGAGCAGACCCTCTTGCTGTCTGGCTGTGCCCAGCCCATCCCTAAAGGCAAACCCTCTGGAAGCTGGCATGATGGGATAGCGTGACAGATGCTAACAGGCAAGCAGCTCACAGTGAAGTCCCTCATGCTCAGGATACCACAGAGCAGCCATGCAAGTGGCTGTACCTGTTAGGCTGGCACAAATATATCGCATTTGACAGTTTCCTGCCCCCCACCCCGTGGATGGAGAGGTCATCAGTCTTTTGTGTTTTGTTGTTGTTGTCATCGTCATCATTGTTTGGCCTGAGTCATCATTTCCAAGACCAGTTCACTTGGATACCTGCGTGAGAGGGTTTTTATAAATTTATAAGGAGGCTGAGGACCAGGCCTGCAGCACCTGTTAAAGGGCCTTGCTCTGTGGCCAGTCAGGTTCCCAGGACCCACACTCCATAGGCAAGCTGAGCTACCCATACTCTATCAGATTCCCAGCCCCTTCGAAAAGGAGAGATCCTGAGTTACTATAAGTAATCAGGGAACATAGTAGGTGCTTAATTGGTGTCAGCAAGTCTGATGATCCTGCCTATGATTGCTAAGACTGCTGATACTGTACCTTTGGATCATTATGCCCATTAGAGCTCAGTCCTTATTTTAACATCCCTAACATTTATCAAAACATTATAATTCTTTTAACATGGGTTGTGGGGATAAATGAAGTTATACTAGTCTGACTCTATTTTTTTTTAATTTAGTGGTATTCTGAAATAGCTTTCCACTGACACTCAAGGTTGCCTTATAAAGTAAAAAAAAAGAAGATCCCAAATGTATGGGTCACTTGCTCTTTTTGGGCATCATTAGACTGAATGTAGGTTGGCAAGGGTATCTCCAGTTCCTGATCACACCACAAGGTCTCCTTTCACCTCAGCATCCCCTCCGTAGGGACCCACAGGCTACAGGAGGGAGAGGAACCAAGGGTCTGTCCTTTCATCTCCAGCCTGCCTGGGCACCCGTTTCTTTTCAGAACCCTGTCCTAAATTAGATTGTGAATCAGGGCAAGCTCTCCAGGATCTGAGGGACCAAGATAGATGTGTTGAAGCCAAAAGCCAAGATGGGACATGAGTTCTTCCCTAGGGAAAGTCCAAGAAGTAAGACAAATTATACCTTGCTAATAAGACCATGGGTCAGGGCCTAACACTGGAGGCACAGTAGGCAAAGAGGAATTTAAATGAGACTAAGGTTAACAATCAGAGCAGATGGTCGCTTGCTGTTAGCAAATCTGATATCCAGACCAATGTGGTCATTACTGTCAAAATCTGTAGGTTCCGCTGACAGCTGGCTGAGTATCATAAGGCAGATTTGAATGGCAGAGCTTGGGACAAGCGTTCAGTTATCCTCCTTACCCTACAGGAAATGCCAGCAGCAGCTCTCCTGGGAGAGCTCAAGCTAGGCTCTAGGAGCAAACTGAGGTGCTCCTTGGACACCAGGGAGAGCAGCCAGCTCAATGAAAGGTACCCAAAGGAGATAAAGCCAGGACTGGAAGAGGGTCGTGGAGCCCAGGGTCAGGAACAGGACTCAGGAGCACAAGCAGAGGTCAACAGGAAAGCAGTAAGAAGCCAGGATGGAGAAAGGATAACTGGTATCGGGAGTGGCTGATTCAGATGCTAAGTAGTGTCTGTGACCTACTTAAGGGACTGGCACATAGGACTGATTTGCAGTGTCACAAACAGAGAGAAAAGCATAAAGGTAAGCTTCAAGAGCCATGGGAGATGCATGGATGCCTCGATGCTGTGGTGCATTCCCACAGTCCCAGCACTACGGGAGGCTGAGGCAGGTGGTTTGCAAATCAAGTCCATCCTGGGCAACCTAGTGAATTAGCAAGAATGACTCTCAAAATAAAAATTAAAAAGCCCTGGGGATGTTGCTCAGGGTGACATAGGCCCTGGGATAAATCCTCACACCCACAGAAGCACACAAATGCGCATGTCCAACCACACCACATTCCTAATGAGGCAAAGGCAGGAAAGTAGGGCATGGCTAAGGCTGGCTGGAAAAGTAGACTCGGTCCTACGACGCTGGCTGAGCAGTCCTCAAAGCCCTGCACGTGGCCTTCTCTAAAGAACTTCCAACAGGTGAGGAATACCTGAATGTAGCACCAGCGCGGCCAACATGAAACTGCACCATGGCTTAGTGTTAGCTATTGTGTCTCTTAGCAATTGCCCACCCTATGCTGGAGGACCACGCCAACACAACAGCAGCTTTGTTTCCTATTTGTCCTTGGCCCCAGCTAGCTCTGCAGAATCTGTTTATTTCCTGCCCTTATCTAACATGAAACTGTTGCCACCATTTGTACTTGTTTTGACCAATTATTTGTCCAGGAAAGAAAAAACCTAGAAACCACCTCTACAAGGACACTCCGGCACCCTCAAGCCTGGCCACAAGCCAGACACAGGCAGGATGGATGGAGAGGACTGTGCAGTCTGTCCTGGCGATTTCCAAACCAGAGTAGGTACAGGTCCTCCTCTCAGCTTACCTCCTCCTGTATGTGAAAGACCAGTGTCACCTTTAGAAACCAGCTGCTGGGCTTGAGACCAGGCATTGCCTTGCAGGTCCTCTTCATTCACTCTGGGAACAGTGGCCTGGTACCTAGGCCTAAGGCTGCCTGCTGGGCTCAGTGGGCTCTGCTCCTGCCCTGCTGCAGCATGAATTTAAACCCAGGTCATTCCCAGTGCCTAGAGAATAAGAGAAGCATTTGCACACTGGCCTGCCTGCTCACCCAGACTCTCCCTTTCCCTCAGGCTGCTATTCTCCTCTGCCTGTCTCAGTCTACCCCAAATTTGACTCTTCTTTTCCTGCCTCTGCCTCCCCTCACATCTGTCTCTTTCAGAAAGACCCTTCTTCCAGCTCATCTTCCCCTGCCTAATCCCTGCCCCCAACTCAGAAACCCTAGCCATTGTCTGCTACCACTGCCTTGTGATTTCACCCTCCCGTATCTCATTTCTTGTTTAAAACACAGATTTCTGGGCCTGTGTCCAAGTTTCTGATTCAGCAGACTGAGAGCCCAGCTCCAGAATTTGCAGTTCTATAAAGTTCCCGAGGGACAACAGGGCTACTAGGAAAATTACCGGAGAACGTGTGCAGTCATAAGGCAGAGTCTGGAGTGGGTGTGCTAGTGCTGGCCTGGAATCCCGGCACTGAGGGAGGCTGAGACTGGAAGAATGCAAGTTCAAGTCCACTCTGGGAAATTTAGAGAGACCCTATCAATCAAAATAACAACTAAAAAGACAGAGATGTAGCTCAGTGATAGAATGCCTCTGGGTTCAATCCCCAGTACCCAAAGAAAATTTGGAAAGAGAAAAAAGAAAGAAAGAAAGAAAGAAAGAAAGAAAGAAAGAAAGAAAGAAAGAAGAAAGAAAGAAAGAAAGAAAAGAAAAGAAAAGAAAAGAAAAGAAAAGAAAAGAAAAGAAAAAAAGAAAAGAATGTAACCAAGCAAACCTGGACTTGATCTGATAATGCATTTTGCACCTTTTTCCTGGCCTGACTTCAGGCCTTATGGTCCTTAGTTTGCTGATCTGCAGAAGGGATAACTCCTTGCGCAATTTTTCTGAGGTTTAAAATTGATGGGCTGGGAATGCCCAGGGAGAGCATTGCTGCAGGAACTTAGTTATCAGTAGTTTCATAAGCCAAATGCAGTCTGTGCTGCTGATAAAGGTGACGTCTGATGCCTGTCCTTTGCAGCTCTAGCACTTTTGTCACTGATAGAACCAGCTGATGGATTACCTCTGGGACAAGCAAATGACTGAGAGGCAGCGCCTGCTGTCTGCTCAGAGGCGGGTGCCTGCTGCTTTTGTGTCTGCTCACGACCTGGTCACTGCCACTTTGCTTCCAGAAAAGGCTTACAGCTGCTCCTCTTGGTTTACTTCCCCTTCATCCTCAGTAGCAAGGGTTGTAATTCTAGTATAACAGCCATTGTGGTTTGGAGAGGGAGTGCAATCTAGTATTTTGCATGTGTTGCAGGATTTAAACCTAATGGGGAGCCTGCCATATGACATGTGGGATTACCCCTCATTTCTCAGATGGAAAAATGGAGGTGCAGAGAGCTTAAGGAAGTTTCTCAAGTTCTCATAGCTGGTATCAAACAGCTGTCACACAGTCTCTTTGTGTCCCCAAGACAGCCTCACTGGGCAAAGCCTTTGAGGACAGTGATTACAGCCGATACCCCACGAAGCACACACGTCTCTTTCTCCTTCCACTGACAACAGTAGTCTGAATGGAAATAAAAGTTACAGCTGAAATTAAAATGAGATGGGTGAGAACAGTATTATAAAACTGCATAAAAACAAAATATTTTGTAGCCAAAAATAGGGTGCATTTTGAATTCCAGAGGAAGTAAATTTCCCGTACAAGCCCAGCCAGACTTTCTACATGGGGCTTCTGCCAAGACTGGGCCACCCACATCACCGCTTTCTCCACAGTCCTGAAGAACCAGTCAAATGCCAGCACACTGCAGCTTGCTCAGGGTACCTGGCTGGAAGCCTTCAGCATTAGCTAGGTCCAGATTGTCTTAAAAGAAAAATGTATCCCATTTCCAGCCCCATATTTGCTCCAAAAGGGCAGGTAGACCTAGGAGGAGGCCACTGTAGGCTTCTGGAAATGATAAACTTCCCCTGGACTTGTGAGAGAGCTGGGGGGAAAAAGGTTCTCTTCCTTTGGCCCCTCATTGTGACTTCAGTAACTTCTCTGGGAGCTTCAACTTTAGCCCGTACCAAGCACCAAGCACCTCATCACCCTCTGTTCTTGATCCCCTGACCCTTGTCTTTCCTGCCTTTGAGCAACACACACAGATTATCCAGGGACCCCGGGTCTGTTAGATGTCAGATTCCTGACTTAACTAACTTGCAGTGTCTGGCTGTTCTTTCTTTTAAATATTGCTACAATTTCTCAGCTCATTTTCTTTTTCCATATAAATTATACTTTCCCTCTGTGGGGCCCCTGCATGCCACTCAGGCCTATCCAGAGCATCTTTGTTGGTCTCTTTTTCCTGGTCAGACTCCATCCTGTCGGACCTCTGCATGGGCCCCTGGCCCCAGGCTGCAGCCTCTCACTATTGCCCCAGATCCCCAGCAGGTACCAGACAGATCTCAGTTGCCTTAAACGCCCTCAGTTCTCTTCATCTGGCCTCTGCTCTCTAATCCTCTGTACTCCAGCAATGCTGCATTTACATCATAATCTCTCTTTCCCCAAGGTCCATCCTTGAAAGTCTTTCACCTCTTAAGCCTACACCCCATGGATTGAATTTGCTGCCTTCAAACTAAGCAACAGCTCCATCTCTTATTTATTTTATGTATTTATTTATTTATTGAGACAGATTCTTGCTAAGTTTCTAGTTTCTAGTTGTGGGCTTGAATTTGCCATCTTCCTGTCCTGACACATGCCCCACCAGACCCAACTGAATTTTTCTTTTTTGATGACTTTCTTGTTTCAGTGGATCTGGATGACACTGTCTTTTTTTCTTTTTTTTCCAGAATCCTGTTAAATATTAGGTTTTCTCTGAATCTTTCATTGACATAATGTCCCCTCCTATGGATGCGTCTTCCGATCCCCAATCCTTTCTGCCCAGGGAGGCCACTCTGCACACTGAACCTCCTGGATTCTCAGTAGGACAAGGCACACTTGAGCAATAGAGCCCTCCTGTGTGGATGGTCTCACCCAGTACCCACACTCCTCTGCTTCCTTGTCCTTTGTAAAGATGTCCACAGATCGGGCACACTCTTGCCTCCATCTCAACCCTGTTTTCATCATGAGAGACTTTGGTGTCTGCATGGATGATCCAACCAACATCCTGTGTTCTTCATTGCTTTGTGTCCTGTTATAAGGAGATGTCCATCACTTCCCCTCAGGGTCACAATCCCAGGGTCAGAGCCTGGCTATCATCATATAAAACAAGCCACTCTTCAAATGACAAATGTCTAACCTTACTTCTCACAGCCTGGCAGACGCTGTACAATTTTTCTCGACACTGTCAGCGTTGGTCTTCCAATGGCATGTAGCTCAGAAGCTGCAAAATGCCAGGGGCTATGGGAAACAGTACTAGAACTTCTATTCACTTTCCAGCTCACTTCCTGGCATTTGTTTTATCATGTATGTGACTGGTAGAATAACTCATTAGCATAGGTGTACACACATAAATAAGCTCATAAACTCCGTGGTGGACGTTGAGTTCTGATCCTGCGCTGGTTAGTTAACATTTGACCATGACAGGCTCACTAACCACTCTGTGCCTTGCATTCTCATTGTAAAACTATACAGTAAAGGCTTGTACACTGTAGGGTTGACAGGAAGGTCAGGAAACCTGAATGTAACACAGGACTGGCACATAGAAAGTGCACAGAAGTGACAAAACATATGTACACCGATGATCTTCACAGCCCCCAAATCTTTGAACCTAATGGGAGGACTTGGTTTTATCTTAAATCTTGAGGTAAGCATGAAAGCAAATTCCAGGATGGCTTCAATGAAATGGCTATCTTTATATTAGGTAAAATAATTTTAAAAAAATGAATTTTCAACTGCTGTTTTCTGTTAGCTTGTTAAAGATCCAGGAGTGAAGTTGGTACAAAGTGGAGGAGACATGATCAGAAGAGGCAGCCATCAAAGCTGGAGGGAAATGTTTACAGCAAGCTCCATGTGCGACTAAATAGAGGACCAGATGTGGCCACAAACTGCTCCATGTTTGAAAAGTTCTTCTGCAGTGTTCTGGCCAGGAAACACTAATTGACATCTTCTTGAAAACATAGGTGGCTGGCACCAAGCCACCTCCTTTCTACTTGTTATCATGTAGAGTTATTCCTGCTCTTGAGCCAAATATTAATGGGCTGGCGATGTTTCAGCATGAATTTGGAAATGTTCAAAGAACACTCGATGTAATTGCCAATGATCGCCTCAGCTTTTGTCTCTGCTTCTGTGATTTACTTGATGGTCAGAAAAAGAAAAAGAAATGTTTTATTCTCAGCTACATATAAATGCAGGAACTACTCACCAGCTCCATTGAAAACTTGTCCTGGAAAGAAGAATCAGGTTAGACAGGAGGTGACATTGAACTCTCTGCCATGAATTCAGCCTCATTCTCTGCAAAGGAAAGGAAAAGAATTCCACAGTTACTCCTGTGCCCAGTAGGATGCTTAAACCCAAAGAAATGACTCAGGGATGAAGGGGGTGGCATTCCCAGGTCCTATTTGAGTAGGTTACTCTGTGCTACAATAACAAAAATCCTTCACATCTCAGTAAGCTAAAAGACGAAAAGCTCTACTTCATTTTCATGCAACATAGGCAAAGCAGGTTGGCAGTGGTGCTCAGTTTAAGCTTGGTTCATGGAGCTTCCATTTCAGAATATCTTCCCTGAGTACCTTCAAAGAGTATGAGTGCTTCTCAGCCTTCTTATCTCTTCTGCCCAGAAGAGATGCCTTGAACTCATACCCAGCCACACACCTGTGTTCAGTGTACAGAATCCTCCCTGAACCCAGAGGTGAAGGAAAAGAAGAGGTTGCTGGAAATTTTTAATGGAAACCTGTGTTAGTCAGCTTTTCATCCCCATGACAGAAGACCTGAGAAAAGCAACTCAGAGAAAGGAAAGATCTATTTTGGCTCATGCTTTCAAATGCTTCAGTCCATGGTCTTTTTTTCGTGGCCTATGAGGCAGAAAAATCACGTATGAAGGACATGGAAGAGGATAGCTGCTCACCTGATGGTGACCAGAAGCCCAGCTGGGTGGGGAGACAAGATACAAGATACACTCTTCAAAGGACTATTTCCTGGAACAAGCCTTCACCTTCTAAAGTTTGTGCCTCCCCAATAGTTCTATCAAATTACAAGCCATCAAGGAAGTAATCTATGCATGATCCAAACACATGCCCCAAGCCTTACCTCTAACACTGTGGCACCAAGGACCAAACCTAGAACACATGAGCTTTGGGGAGACATCTTCAGTCCAAGCCATAATGCTACCACCACGTGGGGTATGCAAGTTACTTTCCTGGAAGGGACCTCTGACAGCTCTCAGGGAAGGAAAAGACAAGGAGGTCAGCCAGAGGAGGAGGGAGTCCCCGGCTGTGGAGGGACCCTGAGTCCTGTGCAGCACATGGGTACACATGCTGCCACCCTATGTCCTGTGCAGCACATGGGTGCCATGGTGCTTGGAGCCCTATATCTGCCCCATATAGAATCTGTGTCCATGCACAGAACCTGTTGAGGTGGCACAGGCAGGGATACAGAGCCCACAGCCTCTATGTGAGTGCTCAGGTGCAAGTTTTCTAAGAAGTATCTCAAAGGACTGGGTTGGGGGAGGCAGCAATAATGAAGGCAACTGGAGAATTGAGGTTTTGATCAACTTTTAAGAATGAATGCTGGTGTGGATCAATGACAGGGTCAGTGTGGTGCCTTTTAGCACCCAAGGGCAAGGAAGGCTTAGACAGAGATGAGGGAGGTGGATAGAGGTTAGAAAATGTGGAGTCTCAGAAGTAAGCATAGGAAATGCAAATTTTCTTATTCTTTTCTTTTCTTATTTATTTCTTTAGATTTTTTGAGAGAGGGTCTTGCTAGGTAGCTCAAGCTGGCCACAAATTCATTATGTACCCCAGACTGGCCTTGAACTCACAGTGATTCTCCTGCCTCAGCCTCCAGAATGCTGGAATAACAGCCATGCTTCACTACACCTGGCACAAATTTTATTTTAAAAGCAGTACAGGGCTAAACAATTTGAAACTAATTTATGCTTTTAAAACTCTCACTGCTGTTTGAAGAATGAATTGGGTGAAGATGAGGTAAAATTAGAAGCATTATGATATGAGGTGGATGGTCAAATAAAAGGTGTTTGTCTTGATCACTTTTTCTCATTTCTGAAACAAAAAACCTAATGTCCAAAATGAAGGAAGGAAAAGTTTATTTACCTTACAGTTTATGGAAGTTTTAGTTCATATTCAGCTGGCTCCAAGGCAGTATAGTGTGGTTGAGGGGGAATTATTCTTGGCAGCAGTGGTAGATACCAAAAGTAACAAGAGCAAAAGGCCAAAGGAGCAAGGGAGGAGCAAACCTCTTTCTCTCTCTTTTACTGACCCAGCTACCTGACCCAGGGCAAATGCACTCACACTGCCAATCCCAGCACTAGACAATGAACCAATCACAAATTCTAGATTCAGCCACTCCTGAATCATGACCACATGAGACTTTGTGGGGTGACATCCAGACACAAACCATAACAGTGTTAGTGACTTATTCTTAGTGAGAGAGATGCAAGAGGTTGAATCAAACAAGTAAAGGAGAGAAGAGAAATCAAGGATGATTCCAAAGTCTCTAGCTTGTATAACCAGAGAAATAGTGATGTCATTTATTGAAATAGGGACAGAAATGCAGAGATAAGGAAATCACAAGTTGAATTTTGAACATATGGAGTACGTGATGTTTGTGATAAACTCAAGCAAGGACAGAAGCAGACAAATGAATACATAATAACAATGCTCCACAAGGAGAATAAAAGTGGAGTAAAAGAGCAGAGGTGGGCCCTGCCACCAGGAACTAAGCAGAAGCCTGCATCAGGGGTAAGCTGCCCGGAACCTCCACCGTGGGCCCACCCTGCCAGCGGGAACTCAGCAGAAGCCTGCATCAGGGGTAAGCTGCCCGGAACCTCCCCTGTGGGCCTGCCCTGGCACTGGGAACATCGAGGAGGCCCGCCCAAGACTGAAAACTGCCCTGGACTGCTTCAGCTGGGCCCACCCTCCCACCTGGAACATCAGAAGATCTCAGCGGGATCCAGTTAGTGTGAGAAAATTTGGAATTTTGCTCCCAGGTGGCGAACTTTGGACTACACCGGATTGACTGTATCAATGTGGTGAGTATACCCCTAAAATAGAGGTGTACAGGGGATAAAATGGGCCAGTAGTAAAACCCCCTACAACTAACTGTATGACTTTGTTGTGGCTGAAAATAGTGTGTGTGATCCCCTCCTACACATAGAAAACACCAGGCAGAGTGAAAATGACAAAACAAAAAAGCAAAATGCAGTCTCAACCATATAGTTCACCAGAAGCAAGTATAGGAGACATTGAAATAGAGGACCCCAAAAGTAACACACCAGGAATCTCTGAAAAGATGGCAAGTGAAATAAAAAAACAACTGCATCAGGCTATAGAGGAAATCAAATTATAAGTAGTCTCCCATGTAAAGATAGAAATAACAAAGGAGTTGTTGAATGCAGCTAAAGAAGAACTAGAGAAAAAAGTACATGAGCATGGGAAACTGATTGAAACTTTGAATGAACAATATAGAAAACAAGCAGAATTCATGAAACAAATTCAAAGAGACATCCAAGAAACAAAAAATTCTATTGAAAGCATGAAAAACTGCCTAAAGGAAGCTGAGGATAGGATTTCGGACCTTGAGGACAGGATCACAGTTAGTGATCAGGAAAGGATAGAACTTTTAAAAATAACAAAGCAGCATGAAATGACAATCCAGAAGCTTCATGATGATGCCAAGAGCAACAATATAAAAATAATGAGCATTAGTGAAGATACAGGAGTGCAGGCAAATGACATACGTAAAGTATTTACAGAAATAATAGCAGAAAATTTCCCAAACATGGGGAAAGAAACTGATATGCAGATAAGTGAAGCATATAGAACACCAAACAGTCACAATCAACATAAATCCACACCCAGACACATAATAATTAAGATCTCAGACATACAGTATAAAAACAGAATATTAAAAGCTGTCAGAGAAAAGACACAACTCACCTATCAAGGAAAGACCATTAGAATCACTGCAGACTTTTCAGCAGAAACCCTCAAGTCAAAAAGAGCTTGGAGTGAGGTATTTCAACCCCTGAAAGAAAACAACCTTCAACCCAGACTGATGTACCCAGCAAAACTTTCATTCAAATTTAATGTAGAAACAAGATACTTCCATGACAAAGAATAACTGATGAAATTCATGTCCACCAAAAAAAACCTAGAAAGAGTACTGAAGGACATACTAGACAGAGATAAAAATGTCCACAATCCCCAAAACAACAACAGAAAGAAACCACCAGGTAGAATAAGCAATTAAATAAGAGGAAAAGCAGAAAGAAACAACTGGAAGATAACATGGCAAAGTTGAGCCAGTACATGGAAATCCATATGGAGAATTCTCAGAAGACTAGGATTGGAAGCCCCATTCAATCCAGCTATCCCCCTCCTGGGTATTTTCCCCAAAGAACGGAAAAGTTCATATCACAGTGATATATGTGCACCCATGTTCATAGCTGCACAACTTATGATAGCTAAATCCTTGAAACAACCAAGATGCCCATCAACTGCAGAGTGGATGAAAAAGATGTGGCATTTTTATACAATGGAATATTACTCAGCTATAAAAAGGATGATCTTGAGGCCTTCATAGGCAAATGGAGACAAGTTGAGACTGTCCTCATTAGTGAAATAAGTAAGAATCATATTTATAAATATCATATTGTGTCTCCAGTGTAAAAAGTAAATAAGAACTACAAGAGTAATAAAACCAAAATGTTTAATTGCTATTGTAGAAAAGAGAGGAAAAGAAAGTGCTCTAAGGGATATAACTGCATGTATGCTTGAATGTGTAAAATAGATGACCATATTGCTAAATCTTTGTTGGATCTTTGAACAGAACTGTTTGTAGTCTGACTGTTTGAATATTTACTATGTACCCTTTAACTCTGTAACTTGAACAATTACATCCAGGATGACAATACATAATTTACAAATTACTGATTTCTTAGTGGGGCATTTTCTCATTCTCCTTTTTCTTTCTTTCTTTTAGAATTCTGTATTGTTGCTGCCCTTTTTTCTGTTTTGTTTTTTTCTTTTCTTTAAATAAAATTTTAAAAATGTATAGTTACTATTGTAAAAAAAAGAGGAAATAGGAAGCACTATAAAAGATATAGCTGCATGTATGTGTGGGATTGATGACCATATTTCTAGGTTCTTGTTGGATTGTTGACCAGATCTGTTTGCATTCTCACTGCTTTAGTGTCCACTTTGTGTGCTTCAATTCTGTAACTTGAATAACTATTCTAAAAGAACAATATGTAATGTATCAACTAGTGATTTCTTACTGTTTATCTTCTTTTCTTGAAATTCCATAATATTTCTACCTTTTTCCTGTTTTTTTTTCTTTAAATAAAAAAATGTGTAATTGCTATTGTAAAAAAGAGACAATAGGAAGTGCTATAAAAGATATAACTGCATTTATATTTATGTGTGCAGGATTGATACCCATATTTCTTAGTTCTTGTTTGATTGTTGAACAGATCTGTTTGCAGTCTCACTGCTTGAGTGTCTATTTTGTGTGCTTTAATTTTGTAACTTGAACGAGTATTTCTAAAAAGAGCAATATGTAATTTATCAGCTAGTGATTTCTTACTGTTTGTTTTTTTGAAATTCTGTAATATTTCTCTCGTTTTTCTGTTTTATCCCTTTAAATAAAAAATTTTTAAAAAAGAGCAGAGGTGATACCTTCCTACACAGTTCTGTTTATTTATTCATTTAACATATGTTTACTGCCTGGTAACAGTGTGCCTGACACCTTGCCTTCTAATAGCTCCAAGTGCACTTTTTAATCCTCAGAAGCATCCCCCAGAGATGGACAGTTCCCCCCCTCCACTTTATCAGTGGGGAAACTGAAGCACAAGTCATTTTTAACCAGCCAATAAGAAGCGGTGGATCTGGGGAGTAAATGTCAGCAGTGTGGTTCTGGAGCTCACCCACAGAGCCACCACTGGAATCCATGAGACCAGTCATATTTCTCTGTCCCCAGCATCTGAGAGGTGAGCAAGGAGGGCGGTCATGTGCTGCTGTTAGTCCACCAAGAGCCGCACACCATCCTGAGCTGGGCACCCCGGGTGGAACAGTGCTCAGCCCCTGGCATGGAGCAGCTGTGCTTTCTGTATGCCCAGGACAGGTGTGAACCCCTTTTGCTAAGGCAGGGAGGCCAAAGGGTCTGCTCATTACAGAGACTGAAATGGGAGACCTGCTCCACACTCAGCCCCTGGGAAGAAAGCATGGGGCCTGGCTCCTCCCAAGACCCCATGAACCCCAGTCCCAGGTCCCCTGCCTGGACACTGTGGAAGTCACTTAACTATTTTGACACAAGGATTTGGCTGTAAACTGTGCACAGGAATAGTACTGTCCACATAGGCTCATGGTGAAACTGAACATGGTAACCCTATCAGGAGGATCCAGGCCTGTCAAATGAGCCCAGAAATCATGAGGCAGTGTCCAGCAGGCTTCATGCTCCTTTGCATGGGAAAGTGAATGGGCCCTGGAGCAGCTTTGTTCAGAAGGCTGTCATCCATCTGTGATGCGGAGAGCCATCCTGGGGCTCCAGATGTTCCCCTGAACCCTGCTCTCCTGCTCCCCTGCTCCCTTGGCCAGCTATAAAGCATGTTACCACCTGTCTTCCTGGGATGCTTTGCTGACCTTCTGTCCTAATCACACTGGGTCTAACCAACATCAAATTCCAATCCATCATCGCTACTAAAAGAAACATCTACTGGGGCAGACCCCTCTGAATCTCTGGCACTATGCAGGGGTGAGGGACCCTTGCTGATCCTGAGCCAGGGCAGGCAGCCAAAGGTTTAATTGTGGCAATGTGAGGCTCACACAGGAGCTCCTGAGTTACCTGATTAAGGGAATTGTCCTTCAAAGCCTGTTGGTCCCCTAAAGGGACCATGTCAAGCACAACTGTGGAGGGAGTTTAGGACAATTTGCTCTCAAGGGGCTCAATTATTTCTAAATATATTTTCAAATAAATGAGACTTTCTTAAACCATTTATCACCATAGCAACTAGGCTGGCAAGGTTGGTGGGAGTTTTCCCTTCTACCCACTCTAAAATATGCTTGTTGCTTGCAAATCTTTAACAACAACAACAACAAAAAATCAGAAAGAAAAAGAAAATGCCAGATTGAATAAGGAAATGAGTAAATGCATTGAGGCCAAATACATACAACATTATTCTGACATTTAAATTATAAATAATAATAAAAATAATTTTTCTTCATTTTGGTATCTCTTAAGTGAAACAGTTCTTTTAAGACATAAATGCTTTTCCCCAACTATACATACTGGTGAATGGGGTTTCTCAAGTCCTGTGGTTTCAAAAAACAGAAAACTAGCAACAAAAAACCAAAGACTCCTCTGTGGCTCAGAGAGCAGAGCCCAGCGTTTTAGTCTGCATTCTAATGGCAACTGTCATCAGGTATTGCAAAAGAATTTCAGCGACTCCCTTTCCTATCTGGTGCCATGATTTTGGGTTCTGTATTCATTTTAAATAAATGAAGTGCGTACTGAATTTTTAAACTTCTTTATGGACTTTAATAGTATCTTGCCTTTTTTTCATAGATGCAACTGAGTCATTCATTCTCTATGGCCATTAGATATGAATCAGGTGCTCAAAATCCAGGCTGCATGCTGGTCTCTGTAGGCCTTAATCATGCCGAAGCTGCCATGTCCAACCTGACCTTAAAATCTGACTTCCACAGGGCATTTCTGAGCAACTTCACATTTGTGGATACTTAATATATTGTCTCTTTCAATACTTACATCCTTAGGTGTTAGGAGCTGGAATTCTCATGTAGAGAGTCAAACATCAGGCTTGCCAGTAGCGCAGCAGCTGGCCCTCAATCACCCATAATGGTGGCTGACTGCTAAACACTGTGTAAAAAGAGGAAGTTAAATTCATTTACCTTGTCCTGTCACCAGAAAGCAGTGAGTCTGGGGTTTAGCCCATGCCTTCTTGATTTAGAGTTAGGGAGCAGCTGGCTGCAGCTTTGGGGGCACCATCAGGGTCAATGGCATCTTGTATTGCAAAGGGGAATGGGAGAGTCAAAACCCCGGCTTTTGGTTCTAACGCTGTCTCCAGATGTCCAACCTCAAGCAAGCCCATCCTGCCCTGGGGCTTCGATTTCCTGGTTCACAGGGTAGACAGTCTAGGATGAGGCATATGATAGAGGCAGAGTTGGAGGGGGAGAATTTCTGTTTTGCGGTGGCTGTGGGAGACTGGGAGACAGGGCAGGGGTTCAGAGCAGTCACCATCTGGGGAAGAGCAGCCTCTGCCTTTGGGAAACGAGGATGAGCTTGAGTAGCTTGGGTGTGGAAGGGTGTCCATCCCTGCACTTACAACTGGAGGCTGAAGTCTGGCATCAAAATAAAGTGCACCAGCCAAGAGCTGTCTGGTGCCAGGGCAGGGGCACTGGGGAAACAGCAGGCTGATTCAGCTTCCTCCATATTTCTGTCTCTGCAGGTGACTTGGATTTTACTAAACTCAGCTCTGGACAGGAGAAGAGCAGAATCTACCAGAAGGGTAGATTCTTAACAATTTTAACACCATCTTTTGTGGGGTTTCATTTATAGATTTTCACATACTACATTGATAGGGAAATTATATTTTCATTGAATTTACACAAACCCTTTCTGTTTCTTTCCACCCTAAGTATCTGCTCCAAGGAAGGAGAGAGAACATATCCAGTCCCCATGGCCCCTTCTGGCAGGTTTTCATCCAGTGTGAGTAGTTATATCAAAATGACCAGCTGGATTCCGGCTCCTAATTTGTGAATTGGAAGAGAAGGTTTTGATTATGTTTGTAGGCCATCATTCTTCAGCATGCAAGTGGAAGAGGAAATCTCTGCATTAAGAAGAGTAATGTGGTGGGAAGACTGCAGAGCTGGAGTGAGCTGGGGTGGGTCCAGTCCTGACTGCTTTGCTTACCAGTTGTGAGACCTTAAAACATTGCTTACTCATGCTGTACTTGATTCCTTCCCTCCAAAAGTGGATAAAGAAATAACAGTTACTGGTTTCTAAACAGTAAGTGTGGAGCTAAAAGAAAAGATAAAGTAAAGCATCGAAGACGAGTCCCTGGGGATAGGTTGTCAGGAAGGCTGAGGGCAGGATGAAGGTTCAGGAACAGTATCAGGGGTGTGGGTGTTTAGCAGTCAGCCACCATTATGGGTGATTGAGGGCCAGCTGCTGCGCTACTGGCAAGCCTGATGTTTGACTCTCTACATGATAAGTCACCAAGATAAGGGGGAGAAAATGAAACAGGAAGTCTTCAGACTCTGAAAGAAGTAAAGACCTGTACCTGGAGTGATTTTTATTGTGATCTTTTATTGATCACAAAGCTTAACTTTGCGTTCTGGGGGCTAAAAAAGTGGAGAAGCCACAGGAGACCTTCTCATTCTTCTTCGTACTTGCCTACCCTGGAGGCTCCCAGCTATGATACTCTTACAGTTCTGCACATGGTATTCATACAAGACCCAGACTCCAAAACCTGAAAGAAGCTTTGGGAGTGATGCTGTTTTGAAAGCAGGATTGGAGCAAGTGTAATCATCACTTTCCCTTTGTTGGGATAAAATCCCTGACACTCAGAACATAAAGGATGAGAGGTTTCTCTTGGCTCACAGTTTTCAGTGGGTACAGACTATGGCCAGCTTGCTTTAAGGGAGAACAGTATAGTGGAATGCTGTAGTGTAGGAAATTTGCTCAAGCCATGGAAACCAGGAAGCAGAGGGAGAAAATAGAAAAAAATAAGTTTACATCCTTCCAGGTCACACCCCAGTGACCACCTCCAAGCAGTACCCAGCTCTAATACCCCATTCATGTGTGGACTCATGGGTGGATAAACCTGCTGATGAGTACATGCCCATAAACTAATCAGTTCTGAACATGATAGGACATTCTAGATCTAAGCTATAACAGTAAGCAACAGCAATTCTTCCTCCTGCAGGGATCTGTACTGTTCCACTCCCGCCCTCTTGTCTGAGGATTCTCCTCAGTCTCCTTCCCCAGCAGCCGAGCCCCATGCTTGGATGATATGGACTCTGATATCCTGAGCCCACCACAAAAGTCCAGTGAGTAGTCAGCAAGGTGAATGACCCAGCATGGAGCTTCCAGAATATCTGTGTGGTCCCTGAGCCCCACCTCCTTCCCTTGTGGCCCAGACTCATACTACACAAATTTCATCATTTAAGATGTATGTAACTTTGTGTTCTTAAACTTTTTTTCTGAAAGATTTCCTAACTTACAGAAAAATTACAGATATAATTTACTCCTAAGCACACTTACTCTGCATTTAGCTGTGAGACAAAAGAATACATAAGTAAAAAAAATCCTCTCCACCTCCAGTCAAGTCTACCAACTGTTAATACTCTGCAACACTTGCTATGTTGCTGTCTATCTCTGATACAATTTTATGCATATGTTAATATATATGTAAAGTTTTTCCTGAACTACTTGAGAGAAAAATGACAAGTATCATGCTCTTTTCTCCTAATTCTTGCAGTACGTATTACCTAATAACAACATTTTCCTGAATAGTTACAGTAATGTTATCAGTTCACTAAGTTACACATTCATACAATAACATAATTACTGTACAATTATCATTTGAAGAAATTCAACATCTATTCAATGCTATTATCTAATTCAAAGTACATATTCAAATTTTGACAGTCTTCATAATGATAGTCTTTTATGACATTTTTTTCTGACCTACCAGCATATACTGAAATATTTTTAGTTTCCATACCTTTTTAATCTCCTTTAATATGGAACTGTTCCTCTATCTTTCTTTATCTTCTATGAATGCCATTGACATTTTCAGGAAGTATAGAACACTGTACACTTTTTTTCAGTGCATCTCAATTTAAATTAACCTTCTATTTATTTACGATTATATAGGTCTTTTTTGAGCAGAATATCACAGAATTGATATCTGTTCAACACATGGGAAGCACAGAATATGAGTCTCGGAATCTGTTCAGATACTGTTATGGCCTGTGTCCAGATACCCCCCAAAGCCTCACATAGTCATAATGGGGGTTTTTCAGAGGAGGCTGGATCTATGGTGTGTGATTGATATATGGTGCAATGCTAGGATTAAGGGTGCTAGGATTAACAGTGAGTGATTACTGAATCAGTTCACTGATTGGTTTGGAACTGCCCTAATTCCAGTAGCCTGGATACAACGCAAGGGACACAAAGAGGCTTGTCTTTCTTTCTTTTGCTTGATTTGCTACCTTCACCCTGCCTAAACTGTTTCTCCTCTTCAATACTTGTGTACTTTACCACCTCGTCTTGGGGCCAGCCAGTTACGGACTGAAACCTCCATAAACTGTGAGCTAAGTAACCCTTCACCCTTTTAACTTTTGGTGTTGGGTGTTTTGTCTCAGTAATGAGAGAAAGTGATTCAGGCAGATACTAACCATGGTTATTGTTTAATTTTTCCTGGTTCTTACAGTAAGATGTAAGAATATGGACCAGTCATACTCAATCTTCTCTGTATATTAAAATTATACTGAAACTGAATAATAATAGCTACAATCTTTTTTTCACTGTTTACCAGACTCTTTATAATCTTGTTGACTGTTTGGGTTCTGCTTTTTTTTAATCTTTATTTTTCGTTGGTACATATATGCGGTACATAATGCCTACATTCATGTCCCCATTGTATATGTACACAACACATTTTCACTCTTTTTATTTTCACTGATATCTCCTGCCCTCCACCTCCCTCCATCTCTTGGTCCCCTGCCCTTTTGCAAAAGACTCACATACCTATTTCCCATTATCTATTTTTTATTTTGCTTATTATTTATATTTTGAATTTCTTATATAATAGAAACCAGTTATACTTAAGCTTGTGTGTCAGTTTTATTTCGTTTAATTTTATGGACTCAAGGTGCATTTATTTTCCTACGAATGTCATAAGTTTGTTCTTTTTTAGGGCAAAGTAGTAGTGTAAATACCTCATTTTCTTTACTCATTCATTAATGGATCTACAGGCCACTTCTTAGATTTAATTATGAATTGTGCTACTACAAACATGGATATGCATGTATGTTTCTAATATGATGTGTTTAACTCTTTCAGGAAGATACCTGGAAGGGGAATAACTAGACTGAATGGAAGTTCTAGTTTTATTTATTTTTTTTTTTGAGGAATCTCCATGCTAATATCGATAGTGTTGTAATAGTTTATATTTCTTCCAAAACTATAGAAGAGTTTCCTGTAGCTCTATCAGCATTTGTTTTTATTTGATTTCTCAATGTTAACCATTGTTTCTGGAGTAAAATTTCACAGTTTTAACTTGCATTTCTCTAATGACCAGTGATACTGAACATTTTTTATGTATTTATTGGCCAGTAGTATTTATTCTTCTGAGAAGTGTTTATTCACTTAAGTTGCCCATTTTTTGGATTGAGTGTTTTATTTGGGGGTAGGTTTAATTTTCTTGAGGTTTTTATATATTCTAGATATTTGTCCTATGTCTGAGGAATAGCTGGCAATTTTTTCCCATTCTGTAAGTCATCTCACCCCTCCATTGTATCTTTCTCTGTAAAGAAGCTTTTTCACTTGATAGGATCCCTTTTTTTTTTTAAATTCTTGTTGCTATTTCTTGTGCAACTGGGGTTCTGTTCAGAAAGTCCTTGCCTGTGCAAGATTATTATCTATTTTATTTTCCAGGTTGTTAACAGTTTCTGTTTTAACATTTAGATCTTTGATACATATTGACATTTTACTTTAGTACGTGGTGTGACACATGAGTATAGATTCAGTTTTCTGCATATGAACTGCCAGTTTTCCCAGCACTGTTAGTTAAAGAGACCATCTTTGTTCCATTATATGTTTGGCTCTTTTGTCAAAGAGAAGATGGTTGAATGTGCTTTGGGTTGTTTCTGCCACCTATATTCCATTGATGTATATGTCTGCTTTTGTACCAGTACTGTGCTGTTTGTATCATGATAGTTTTGTAGTATAACTTGAAGTCCAGAACTATGATGCTTTCTATCTTGCATTTGTTATCTATGATTGGTTTTGTTATCCCAGGGCTCTGCTAGTTGCATATATTTCAGGATTATTTTCTCTAGTTCTGTGAGGTATGCTGCCAGTATTTTGATTGGGATTATGTTAAATCAATATATCAGTTTTGGAAGTATAGCAATTTTGATTATATTGGTTTTGCCTATCCACAAAGAGGAGATTTTTCCAAATTCTGATGTCTTCTTCAATCTCCTTTTTCAGAGCACTATAGTTTTGTTGTAAAGGTATTTCATTTTCTTAATTAGGTTAGTTCCTAAGTATTTCATTTTTGTTGATGTATTGAGAATGGTATTATTTTCCTAGTTTCTTTCTTGGTGAGTTCACTATTAGTGGGAATAGTAGGAATACTATTGATTTTTGTGTGTTGATTTTGTATTCTGCTATGTTGCTGAATTTGGTTATTAATTCTAAGAGCATTTTGTTGGAATTCTTTGGATCACTTATGTATAGGATTGTATTGTTTGCAAATAATGATAATTTGACTTCTTTTCCTGTGCAAATCACTTTTATTTCTCTTATTTGACTGCTCTGGCAAATGTTTCAAGCACTATACTAAATAGGAATCATGATAGTGAGCATCATTTTAGATGGTCCTTCTTGGTCCTGATTTTAGAAGTTTTCCCCAATTTTATATGATATAGAGAGTGGGACCATCATAAATTGCTTTTCTTAGGTTGAGATAAGGTCCTTCTATATCAGTTTCTTCAGAGTATTTAGCATGAATGGATGTTGAATTTTGTCAAAGGCTTTTTTTATCTATTGAGATGATTATGTGACTTTTGTCCTTGCTTCTGTTTATGAAATGTATTACATTTGTTGATTTGCTGATATTAAACCATACTTATATCCCTTGCATTAAGACATACTTGATCATGATGTATGATCTTTTTGGTGATTTGTTTACCAGTATCTTATTGAGGACTTTTGTGTCTATATTCTTTAAAGAGATCCACCTGTCCTTCTTTTTATGGCTGAATCCTTGTCTGATTTTGGAATCAGAGCAATGCTAGGTTTAAGAAATTATTTTGAGATTTCTGCTTCTCTTTCAATTTTATTAAAGCATTTGAGGAATATTGGCAGTAGATCTTTCCTGAATTTCTAGTAGAATTTAGCATTGAATCCATTTGGCTCTGGGCTTTTCTTAGTTTGCAGGTTCTTCATTTCTGGTTCAACTTCATTGCCTTTTATTGTGTTATTATAGGTTTATATATCTTCTTGGTTCAGTTTTGGTAATTTGTATGTGTCTAGGAATCTATCCATTTTTCTGAATTCTCCAATTTTATCGAGGTAGAAACTTTCAAAGTAATTTTAATAGCCTTCTAGATTTTAGTGATATCCATTGTGAGTTCACCTTTTTAATATTTTAAATTGCATTGATTTAGGTCTGTTTTTCCTTTTATAATATGGCTGAATGTTTGTCTGTTTTGTTTACTCTTTTGGAGAACCAGGTCTTCCTTTCTTTGATTCTTTGTATTATTTTTGGTCTCAATTTCATGAATTGATGCTCTCATCTTTATAATTTCCTTCCTTGTACCACTGGATTTGGGTTGTTCTTATTTTTTTAAGGATCTTGAGACACATACTTAGATTGTTTATTTGGAACTACTCTTTTTTTCTGATGTGGGCATTCACAGTTAATAACTTCCTGCTTAGAATTGTTTTCATTGTTTCCCAGAGATTTTTTTAAGGTTATATTGTATGTGCATTATTTTTTGACTATAGGAACTACCTAACTTCTTCTGTTGATTTCTGTTGCCATCAGCTTCTATTCTTATTGTGCTATGACCTGCTAATATGCACAGGGTAATTTTTATTTTTCTATATTTATTTAACTACGTTTTGTTGGCTAGTACATGGTTTATATTTGAGGAAGTTGTGTGTGCTACTGAGAATGTGTATTCTGTTTTGGGGTGAGGCACTGTGTAGATATAGATCAAGTCCATTTATTTGAAGGTTTGGGTCAACTCTAATGTCATTTATTGATTATTTTGTCTAGTTGAATTATCCATTAATGAGGTACAGTGCTTCCCCACTCTAACTGTGTTAATGTTTATCTGATTTTTTATGGTTAATAACAAGCACACTCTTGAATGTCTGGTCTTCACTCTGGATTGAGGGTTCCCAAGCCCAGCTTTTCAGTAGCTCCACCTGGAAAGGCTTCTGGAATTTAGATGCCAGACTCCCATATTCAGTGATTTTGCATATTTAGTCTGCCTGAGTGAGCCTAGCTGTTAGGATGCTTTAAAATCCCTCTTAGTCAGGCCAAGATCAAGAGTCACTACTTCACATCCATCACCTGAGATTTTCTAAGTGGGATACCATTTGTCTTTCAAGGTTTCCAGGGAATCTAGATACACAGCCATGACTGAGGAGAAACTGTGCTCATCTCCTCAGATCTTACAGCTGAGCAGTGTTGAACTATGGGCACCTGACTTGGTCTTCTTCCCTGCTGACCATAATTCTGTGGAAAGGGCAGAACTCAGGTATTCTAGGTACCTAGTGTAGCTTGGTGGGGGTCAGAAGAGGTATTTCTCTTTTCCCATCCCATCCTCAGAGAAACATGAACAGTTAGGTTTAGGATGTTCTGTTCCTAACCACATCCTTTCTATTCAATCCCTGATCCAGGGAGCAACAAAATGGACATAGAACTACAGGTTCCACTTCAGGTTTCCTGAACCAGAATCTGAATTATTGTGAGATACACTTTTATTGTTTTGGTGGTACTAGGGATTGAATCCAGGGCCTTTGCACTGAGCTATGTAACTAGATATTTTTTATTTTGAGATAGGATCTCACTAAGTCATTATGTTGCCCAGGCTGGAACTGTACATGTGATGTTTCTGCGTTAGCCTCTAAGTATGCTGGGATTACAGAAATGTAATGTGATATACTTTGAATTACACTTTGAGATGCATTAGTCCATGCTGTTTTATTAATACAGATACCAGCAAATCCTATAGTCTCTATCACGCTACACATACTGCCTTTGTAGCGCAAAAGCAGCCAAACAGTAGGTGGCTAAGTGAATTTGCACATGTATGCTGCAGGCAGCAGGCTGGATTTGGCCCATGAACCACAGCATGTTAACCTCAGCATTAAGGTGGTGAAGTAGGATTGAGAGAAAATGGTACAGGCTCACAAAATTGCTAAATTACGATTCTAATCCTGATTTTGATACTTGCTAGTTCTGTGACCTTGCACAAATTGCTAAAGCCCTCTAGATCTCATAGGTAAATTGCATAACGAAAGCTCTACAATGTCAGGTGGAATGATTAACAGAGCACACTAAATGCCTGTCATGTGGAGCCACCCGGTCAAAGTCAGTTTCCTGCGTCCCTTCTAAAGCCTCTGTGATGGACATACTCACAGTTGTCAGGACTTTTCACAGGGCAATGCTATCTAGATAAACCAACATCCCACTGCCCAAAACAACATTTTAATGTGACCTTGAGAGTTTCTTTTATTTGTATTTGACTGAGAAGACTGTGCATCTGAACGTCCCGAGTGTGTCTAAATAAATAATGAGCCAGACTATAAGATGCAGCCCCAAGGCACTTGATGTCTAGCAGCCTTATCATTCTCCCTCTCTGCCCTTCCTTTTCTACCCCCTTCTCTGTAGCACATTACTCTAGGAGATGAAAGGTGCTCACCCCAGCAACCTTTTTTGTCTAAATTCATCTCTGACTCATAATTTCCCTAAGGGAGAAGAGAAAATAGAAAGTGAAATGAGTTTGTTGAGTTATGATTGGAAGAAGGTGGAGGTTTGGGTTTAAAGACAAGATTTCCAAATACTTTTAGAAAGGTTATTCAACAGCAGAAAGGAATATCTAATGGGATTTAAAGATGCTGAAGATAGTACTGTAGGGGATGATGAGGTGCTGAAAATGGCCCAGTATGGGATGGCACCTTGCTAAAGGTAGTCCACTCAGAGACTGTGGGATGCTAAGGAGGGCTCATAGGATATGGTGAGATGCTGAAGAGGGTCTAGTGGGAGATGGCAGGATGGGAGATGCCATAGAAGGTTCAGCAGGGGATGGCAGGATGAAGAGGTTGGTTCAATAGGGGATGGAGTGATGCCAAAGATGGTTTACTAGGGGTTTGTTGAATGCTGAGGGTGGTCTAGTAGGAGCTGGTTAGGTGCTTAGGATGGTCCAGTAAGGGAAAGTAGGATGCTAATGACATCCTAGCAGAGGATGGTGGGATGCATGATGGGATGCTGAGCAGTATACCGTAGCTGGTGAAGGAGGCAGAAAGGGTCCAGCAGGAAAGAGCGCTGCTGAGATGGTCCAGTAGGAGATAGCAAGAGGCTGAGGAGTGTCCCCTGGGGGATGGCAGGATGCTGAAGATGGTCCAGTAGAGGACAGCAGGATGATGGCAAGGGTCCAGTAGGGGATGGTGAAAGCAATGTGGGAGAGTGTAATGAGCAGAAGCACAGTGGTGCTGAAGAAGCCTGGACTAATTATAACCCAAGGCCTTGCAGGAGACCAATTAGCACCTTACCTCAGCAGCTTGGGAATCAGCAAGAAAATATCACTCTTATTTTAGTTGTCATCAAGCTGGCAGCAGGAAGCCAATGGGTGAACACGTATGGGGAGCTGTAGAAATAAGTGCTTGGCTGATGCACACAGGACAGTGAACAAAGAGGAGTTGTGTGGGGTGCAGCTTTGTGCAGGGCAGAGCAGAAGACCTTACTGTTGCCATGCAGATGTTTCTTGTTCCCCTAAAAGTTCAGGTATTGGGATCTTGGATCCTAGGTGGTGATGGAACCTAAGAGTCAGGGAGTATGGGAAGTTTGAGGTCATCTGGAGAAGGCCTAAAAAGGATTAAGGTATTTTTGTGAGATCCTGATTAGTTCTCATGAGAGGATTATTATAAAAGCTTGAGCCTAATCACATCCAGTCTCCATCTGTGCCTTTCTCTGCTCTTGCATGTGTTACCAGAACTCCCATGCATCCCAGAAGACCCTCCCCCTAAATGGGCTGCCATCCATACCATGCCTTTGAGCTTCCAAACTGTGCTAAACACATATCTTTACTTCATAAGTAATCTTCCTGGAGTATTTTTGTATGGTGACAAAAAACTGACTAATGCACCTATATAGAATTCTGAAAAGATGATTAATGTGTGATGCTTATCGGTTATAAATAGCTTTCAATTTGAGAGATGTCTAATCTAAGGCTACTCTATTGCACGGATCCCTGACAACTTCATTAAAAATGATAATTTGACCATGTGTATGATTTTCTTTTCTCTTACTGATATCAATAGAAGTGACTAAGAAAATATAATAGAGATCCTAGGACCTTAAAAGAGGGCTCCTCAGTTTTTGGGAAGCCTGGAGAATTGAGATAAGGGAATGGCACACCCTTGCATTTTACTATATACAAAGGGAAAATACACCTGAGAAATAAGTGAATGCAAAGCTTAGCAGTATTCTAATCTAAAAGGAGCATGGACTACAGGCAAACAGTGAACCACAAGAACAAAAACATTGACCTTGATTTGAGCTATGCACCCAAATTGAAGGTGACAGTCACACCTTTAACTCTCATCCCAATTTGCACTTGTCTTGAGAGTTTCCTGTCTTGAGTGACAGGAGTTATAGGCAAGAGCATTTGCATCAGCAGCATTTGGCTAGCAAGTGACACAGAGGAGTTCCTTCATTGCTGCTGTGATGCTTTCTTGACACACTACTACATAAGACTAAACAAATAAACACTAGATGAAAAGATTTAGCAGTTCAAAAACAAAGGACTACAGCTAAGGAGCTAAGTTTCAAGTGCTATCATTATCTATGAGATTCTAGATGACATTGTAGAAAGCTCAAAAGGTTTCTCCAGCACTCAAAAGAAAAGATAAAGATAAGCATATAATAATGAACAAGATGACAAGAGACTGAAAAGTGGTCCAGAAGACCCAGCATATGTGATATCAAGTAGCACAGAAGGATAGAATTGAGCACAAAGGAAACAAAATCAAAGAACTAGTTGAGCAAAGAGTATCTGGGTTGGAGAGAAATTTGAATCTTCACCAGGAAATGGAGAACTGTGTCAGATGACCATAATAATTGTTTCTTTCCCACAGAAAAAGTATAACTATAGAGAAAAAAATCTCTGGCTAAAACCACATTTCTTTTTTTTACTCCACTGAACACAAATGCAAATGGAACTTTTCTATGAGATTTTAAAGGAAATCCTTTCTTATCTTCTGAAGGGAAAAATTCTATACTCAGCCAAATTACAAATTATGTGTGACCTCATTAGGATATTTTCATATAACAAGTGCTCATATCCTTCAAGAAATGTCACCAAGAGAAATAACAGGCCACTTGAAAAAAAAATAAAACAAGTCAGGAAAAATTAAGATGTGGTACAAAAGTACAGATTTTTAACAATGAAGCTGCTAGACTAAATATCCAAATAGCTGTTGTTAAGTATTCCCTTCATAGAAATCACAGTTCAATTCATTTCCTTTCTTATAAATAAGATGTCTTGGTTTTTAATTTTTAAAATTAAACAGTGTATTGTTTTAAAACCGGAGGAAAAGTTTATAATATGTATATTTCCTGTTTATACCGCCACAATCCAGACAAAGATCATATGAGAAGCATGGTCTCTATAATGCTTTTTCAAAATCAATAAATGTAGTAAGTGTGATTTATTGATAATGGATTTTGGATCTAACATTTCAGATTAGCCTAACAAGCTTCTGGAAAAAGGAAAAGATCACATACAGATACCTGCATCTGGCACTTCTCAGTCATGAGAAGTGAGCCCAGGGACTTGATGTCCTTGTGACAGGGAAACACCAAAATGCTAAGTGCATGGTAGCTAATACATATTAAAACAAGGCTAGAAAGAAACACTTATAGGAAAGGATGAAAGCTGCAAATCAGGAAAATTCAAGATTTAAATTTTAAGGCTATATATACATATATATGCAAGGATACAATTATATAAATAGTGAAGGCACAATTATAGAAAAGCAAACTTATACACATGGCAAGTTAAAATCAAGTAGTTGCCTCTGCCTGTGCTCCTGCTGCCTGTCATGTAAACACCCTGCTGAATTCAGTCAGTCTTGACTGTCTGGGTCCAGCTGCTTTTCTTCTAATAAAGCACTGGGTCAATTTGACTATTCCAACTTGCTTCAAGGACTTTGGTTGGGATGAATAACACTTTTAACTTTGCTTGTGCTGCTTAAACTGTCTCTCCTTGTTCCTAGGATATTATGATAAACATTCCTTTTAAAGAAATCTATTTAGAAGTAAACTGCCTGATAATGTGACTTAATTCATGTGACCAATCATGTAATAGCCTGCTGTCTACCTTGTACTTCCTGTTTGTAAACTGTATTTAAACTGGACTCAAAGCTGACTCCTTGCTGGTGATTTGGACTGTATTATAGTCCCTCTGCCCACTGGAGATTATATAAAGTTGCCTTCTAGATTCCTCCGTGCAATGTCTTCCATTTGGTTTGATATTTGTTTCTCTGCAACAAAATGAACAATGTTAAATGAAAAGAGAAGAAATTAAGAAAATTAAGCTTTATTTTTTAAAAATTATAATGACTGGCCATGGCCATGGTGGGTCCCAAGAGACTGCACAAAGAAGCAATTCACTCGCCGCCCTCTTGATAAGCTCCTTCCTCCAGCGTGAGCCAGGAGGAGACCCAGTAGTGTCTCCTGTGAGCCTACCAGTGTGCAGGCTTTGAATCAAACATCCCACCACCCCCCCTTAGCAACTGGGGACAGAGGGCTGAGCATCTATTGGAGGGATGACTATGCAATATAGCAAATATAGGGGGTCTCCTCTATCTTCTCTTTGAAAGCAAGTGTTGTTTTCAGTCTTGTTTCATTATGATTAATTACTTTACTCTGTTTAACATTGTCTTTTGATTGCTTTTATAATGTTCTGTCTTTGGTTTGATTTTGCTATACCTAACTGACTAGACAACTATTGTGAACATAACGAGATATAGGTACCTATTACTGTTATCCCAGTAACCTGCTGTGAAGTTCTGTACCAAATTCACTGCACTGTCCCAATTGGCTTTGTTCTGTCTTGATCTGTTGTATTTCTACTACCTTTAAAATTAAAACAAATTTTTAAAAAATGACCAACTGCATGTGAAAATTAAAACATATGAAAATGAAAGTTTGAATATATGACTTCTCTTTCTTATTTTTTGGCTCCTCCTTGCTTTGCAGGTCTTCAACTGTTACAGAAGGCATTAGGAGAACGTAAATCAACTGGAGAATGAACATAGCTAGAAGAGACTCATTCCAACCCATTTTTCTCCTCTCTCAATACTGATTTTTCTAGATCTCCTCTACAACCCAATAGTTTTAAATCCCAGTCATCACCTGTGATTTCAAACTTTTAAATGTACCCATGAGATTTCCTTTGTTCTGAACTTGGATATTCACCTCTTGACTCTAAAAGACATTATAAAATAGCATATATTATGTTGAAACATACCATATTTTATCATATTTCACTAAAGAATTAGGGTAAACACTTATTTAGATTAAACCAAGGAAAGAAAATCTCCCTAGAAACTGATTGTTGTAGTTTGGATTTTGAATGCACACTTAGTGCATTTAATGCCTTCTTCCTGCAGACAACTCATCTGCCTTATTTCTCAGCCAGTACATTTAGGAATGGCATAGCCAGAAGCAACCAGAACTAAAAACAGCCTTAAGGGATGGCAGGTGCTGAACAGAAGTTAAAGACAAATCAATGGCTAAGTGCTGTTGCAGTAGAGCTATCTCCCGTCACTCAGTGACAAGCAGCCTGGTCCTCACTTCCAGGTAATATAGAGTATTGTCATTTTGTGGTAGGGCAAAAAAAAGTTCTCCCCACAAGAGGTTCACACCTTAACTTCCAGAATTTATGTTACCTTACATGGCAAAAAAGCATCTGGAAATGGAATTACATTAAGGATTTTGGATGAAAGGATAATTTGAATTAGTTGAGTGTGTCTATTATAATCACAGGGTCTTTAGCAGGGGAAGGCAGGGGAATCACAGCTAGAGAAAGACAGCCTCATGGTCACCCCCTAAAGGAGCAATGTTTCCTCAGGGACCCTCTGCATCACTCTCAGCTTGCTCCACACCAGTGAGAGCTGTGTTACAGGGCTGGAGCATCTCCATCTGCAGATAGGAGCCATTATCTAGTAAATCCATGACGTAGGACAGTGAGATCAGGGAGGCCTGAGCAGTCTGCACTTGTGAGACTTGACTTCTGGTGCAAAGCCAGGAGTCCTGGTGCAGACTTCCAGCCCCCACATTGCTGGTGTGTGTCTTCTTGGTGTCCTGTATCAGTTTGTGTTCCCTAGTGGAATAGGCTGTGTGACAAAGTACACCACTGTGCAAGGTAGACTTGCAGAATCTGAGATGGGCACCTGCATGCCAGAGGGCTCCAGGATGCAACAGTTGTATTCTCCATTCTTGGTGCTCCTGGACACTGAGGAGAGAAATATGCTTGGTCACAGAAAGTAGCCCTGGAAACTGAACCCTCCTCTTCATCAAGACCTGGCAGTAACCTGCTACAGAAAGGTGACAGCCAGCAGAAACCTTGGACATAACAAGTCCAGCAGACTTCTGAAGGCAGCATTGCAAGACGGCCTCCCAAGTGAAGAGACTGTGTCCACTTCTGATGTGCACACTAGGAGCAAGTCTTCCTGGCTGCCCTCGCTCACCAAGGAGCAGGAAGTGGCCTGGGCCCAGGTGTTTCCCTCCTATAGAGCTGTGCCTCCATCCAGCCCTCCCTGTGGGCACCACTCTCTGAGGCTGTGTCAAGGGTCTGGAGCAGGATCTGCTTCTGGAGCTGCAGGGCTTAGAGGAAAATGTTTAGAATATGGGGGAAAAGTGTTACTGAATATAATACATAGATAGCTTATTCTTTTATTTTGCAGATTCTCAAATAGTCACAGTGTTTTCTATGTTGTTTAAAGTAATCTAAAGGAAAAGCAAGCATTTAAAAATATTATCATGGACATTATATGGCACCAATTTTAAATGCAAACACTCATCCATTTAACTCATAAACAAAATATTCAAGATAATACAGATGAAGCCAATCATCTTTATTCATCTCAAGGATAATCCAGAGTTTAAGAGGCTGAAAAGTATACAATAGATTATTACTTTGCCATAAAAAAACTTGAGTCACTTGTAGGAAAAGGGATGCAGATCAAAGTGTTTAGTGAAATGAATCACACACACACACATACACTTAAATATCACCTGTAGAAATTCATTTTTTTCTAAAAATTTTGGCACATTGCACAATTTAACTGATTTAAAAATACTATGAGGTTGGATGTCTAGCTTATATCAAAAGCTAATAAAAATCCAGATTCATTCAACATTAAAATATTAAAGTTATTTTAAAATATTGGAGAATTTTAAATAATCTTTAATATGACAAAAATATAGAACCCATGAAAATGATTAATTTGACCTCATATATCTTTCATCTTGAAAATCAACAAAAGCAAAGTCTAAAGTAAGTAAATATTTAGAAGTTTTATCAGAAATAAAAGCAGTTTTCAAAATAAGTGGAATTTCTACAAATCACTAAGACAAGAATTAAAACCATAAAAATTAGCAAAGAACATGACTTTAGGTTTTACAGAAGAAGAAATACAAATGGTTCATAATAAATGTTTCTTTATGTATATTCATAACAAATGAAAGCAAATTCAACTTTAAGAAGGTATATTTTTTCCCCTATGGAATTGCATTAATGGAAATGTTTCAAGGCCAATCTCATGTGCAGAAGAGTTCAATGATATTTATGAAAATATCTCTTAAGCAGTTAGACCCCAATATCCCCTTCCTTCCATGGTTCTCTCCCAAGCAACCTCCCTGCAAAGGTGCAGCATAGCCATGGATAAAAGGACCACTGCAGTGGGTTCTGCTGACCACACCTCATCATCAGATGATAAACCAAAGGAAAAAGCATTTTGATTTTGCACTCACAGTCAGAAATGAAGGAAGTGACACTTTACCTCTGTGATCTTCTCCCCAAAACATAGACTCTAAGTCTAGTCATGCAAAAAAATAAGTTAAATCATAAGTCAGAGAAAATGTACAAAATATATGGCCAGTGTTCCTTAAAACCACACATTATCATCTCGGTGTGGTGGTGTACACCTATAATTGTGGCACTCAGGAGGCTAAGTCAGGATCACCAGGAGTTCGAGGCTAGTCTGGGCTGTGTAGTGAGTTCAAGGGCAGCCTGAACTACATAGCAAAACCCTATATAAGAACAAACAATCAAAAAATACAGTATCAAAAGTAAGAGAAAAAAGATCTGAGAACATCAGTCAAGAAGTGCCTATTTTAAAAAATTAAAAAGTTTCCTTTCATGAATGAATGAATCCTGGATTGCAGAAAACAACACTAAGTAAAAGCCAAGAAAATCTGAATAAAATATGGGCTTTTGGTAACACATATATTGCTATTAGTTCATAATTGTGATGTGTCATACTAATATAAGATGCAAACAACCGGGAAAACAGCCAACATGGCATTCAAAAAAAATCACTTCACCAGTGTACTTTTCAGCTTTCCTGTACCTCTAATGTAATATGAGACACTGACAATGTAGGGAGGCAGGTTTATTTGGCTTATGGTTTCAGGGGACCTCATCCATAGTTAGCTGGTTCCATGGAGGAACATCATGGCAGAAGTGCACGGCAGAGCAAAGAAGCTTAGTTCACGGTGGCCTGGAAGCAGAAGAGGGGAACAGTACCAGAGAGAAGATCCCTGGTCCAGGAACCACATATAGTACCCAAGGCCACCTTCATGACCCTTCATGACCCAGACAATACCAGCATATGCTTTGCCAACCCTTTGGGGGTTTCTTAATCCAATCAAGTTGACATATCATGGTTAACAGTCACAGCTACATAGCAAGGACATGTGGAAAATACACATGTGTTTCACAACATTGTGCATTAGGGAAATGTAAAATTAGACAAAAAGATGCTGGCATGACCACTTTCAAAGAGCCACTGAGAGAACAGTGGCCATGATGCTGAGTACTGCTGGAATGCAGGAAGACAGGATGACTTTGCATACCTTATAGAATGTGGGACAGCACGGCCTTGAGAAAAGAGCTGCGAAAACTCTGAACACATATGCCCCAGAAACTGCATTCCTTAACATTTATCCCAGAAACATAAAAACTATACTGACACAAAATTCTATACAAGAATTTATTAATATGGCATTTTTTCTGGTACAAAACTAGAAGGAGCCTCAAACTAGTAAGAAACATGATGCCCTTCTAGGGACACCTCTCTGCTTGTGTCCATCCACCTTCCAAAGGACTACTCAGTGATGACAAAGAACAGATAGTTAATAGTTACATGACCTGAATGGGTCTCTAGAGAACTGTGCTTAGCAAAACAGACCAAAGTAAGAAGAGAAGATGGAGGAGTTAAAATGATGCTGAGACTTCCTCCCTTAAATGTAAAGAAAGGCTAGTATTTCCTGACTTGAAATACTAGGTGGGATTTGCATGTGACACTTCTGTAGCTTCCTCTTATTTTTGTTTTGCTTAGTGATATTTTAACCTTAATTTTATGAGTAGTTTTTTTGAATGCATCATGATTGCATTCGTCTCAGGGAACTGATACATACACATACCACCTCAAGCAGTTTCGCTTCCCCTTCCCCTTGCTGTATCCCCTTCTCCAACCAACCCCATATTCCTTTACCATCTCTACAAAGTCTACCTCTCTATTTCACATTATCTACCTTTTATTTTTCTCTTTGAATTATTATATTTTAGATTTCTTTTATAAGAGAAGCCATATGATACATAACCTGTGTCTGATTTGTTTCACTTAGCATTAGAGAGTCAACATCCATCTTTTTTCTTACAAATGACACAAATTTATCCTTCTTTGTGGCAGAGGGTACTCCATTGTGTGAAAATACCACATTGTATGTATCCATTCATATCCTGATGAACATATAGGGTGTTTCCAAAATTTAACTCTTACAAGTTATGGTACCATAAACATAAGCATGCATGTATTACTGTAACATGATGATTTTAATTCCTTCAGATACATATTCATAAGAGGCATAGGTGGGTCAAATAGGGTCAAATAGGATTTCTCTTTTTAAACTTTTTGAGAAATGTACATGTCAATTTCCAAGTGGCAGCACTAGCTTGTATTGCTACCAAAATATAGAAGACTTCTGTCATTGTAACTACCCAAGACAAAACTCTAAGGCATTCATTAGTCCAAGCTGGGTTTAAGAATTCCTAAAATGTTAACAAAGACATCCTAAAATGGAAACATCAATGGACACACTAATAAATTAAATACAATATGGGAGAAAAAACATGAAACAAGTGTTTACATGTTTTCAATTCATGGAAACTTCTTTGTATTCTCATTTTAACTACAGGGCTTTCCCTAACAGCAGCTCCCAAGGCAGGTACAGGTGTTGGCATGCATAGTAATGGGGATCCACAGGCAAACTCGATTTTCAGTTCAAAACTGAAATTCTTGTAACTCCTTAGAAAACTGGATGTAAAAAAAAAATCAATCCAACAGCTGCTAGATGATGCAAAGAAGAATAATATAAGATTGATTGGAGTTCATGAAAAAAGCAGGAGATAGTGCAAATGACACTGAAAAAAACTTTTCACAGAAATAAGGTCAGAAAATTTTCCAAGTATGGAAAAAAAATTGACATACAGATAAGGCATATATAACTTCAATTAGCCATGATAAAAAAATCTACATCAAGGCATCTAATATTCAAGATTCTAGAAATTCACACAAGAACAGCATATTAAAAGCTGTGAAAGAAAAGAAACAAATCACCATTGGGATTGGAGCAGACTTCTGAACAAAAAACCTCAAGTCAAGGAAAGCTTGGACTAAGGTATTTCAGGTTCTGAAAGAAAACATATTGATGCAAAACTAGCTCTCAACATTGATGGAGAAAAAGATACTTCCATGTCAAAGAAAATCTGAGGAAATTCATGACCACTAAACCAGCATTCCAAAATGCTATGAAGGATAATCTAGAAAGAAATAACAAGGACTACAACTCCATGAACCACAACAAAAGGAATCCACCAGGCAAGACAACATAAGGAAAAAAAGGGAACCAACAACATGAAAATAACACGACAAAGATGAGTTAATAATATCAAAACTATCAATGTAAGCAGTCTCAATCAATCAAAAATGAATCAGGAAGCAAGATCCAACAATATGCTGTATAAAATAAACACATTTAATTCAAAAAGAAATGCATAGTTTGAAAGTTAAAGATGGAAAACAGTAATCCATGTGATAGGAACCCAGAAAAAAATGTGAATAGCTGTCCTATTTGTGGCCAAAGTGCATTTCAAACTAAGACTGATCAAGAGGCAAAGACAGTCACTACAAATGTGTAAAGGGAACAATCCAAGATGAAGAGATAACACACCCAACTATATAAAACAAATTTTAACAGTCATAAAGCATCAAATAAGCATTATTACAATTATAATGGGGTGACTTCAATATTTCACTATCACAAATAGACAGATCAACTAGAAAAATCAATAAAGATATATCAGAACTGAATAAAACCTGTGAAGAAATAGACTTAGTAGATGTCTACAGAGTGTTCTACCCTACAAAATCAGAATGCACATTCTTCCCAGCTGAGAGTGGAAGATTCTCCAAAATACCACATATTAGCTCATAGAATATGCTTGTGTTAAAGAATTGAAATTATTCCATGCATATTATCAGACCATAGTGCAATAAAATTGGAAATCAATGATAAGCCACAAAAACTTCTTAGAAATTAAATAGCAACTTCCAGAACAAGCAACAAGTCACAGATGAAATTAAAGAAGAAATTAGATATTTTCTACAAATAAATGATAATGCTAATTCAATATATAAGAACTTACAGGATGCAATGAAAGCAGACCTATGAGGAAAATTCATAAAAGTGAATTCTCATATCAGAAAAATAGAGTGAACTCAAATACATACCCTAACATCACCTCAAGCTTCTATAAAAAGAAGAGTAAATCAAAAGCTTGTATGCTTGTATGAGGGAAGTAATCATAAAGATCAGAGCAGAAATTAATGCAATTGAGACTAAGAAACAATACAAAAGACCAGTGAATTGAGTTGGTTCTTTGAAAGATTAAATAAAATTGACAAATCCTTAACCAACCTTATCCAAAAAGGGAAAAAAAGACTAAAATCCATGCAATTAGGAATGAAAAGGGTGAAATCACAACAGAGTCTGCAGAAATCCAGAAAATAATCAATACCTACATGAAGAATCTGTATTATAATAGGACAGAAAACACAGAAGAAATGGAAATGTTCCTGGATACATTTAAATTACCAAAGCTGAATCATAAAGATATGAAAATTTTAAATAAATAAATAAATATTAGTTAATGTAATTAAAAACCTACCAACAAAGAAAAACTTAGGTCCTGATGGGGTCACTGCTTAAGAACTTACGGGATGCAAGGAAAGCAGATGCAAGGAAAGAGAAATTAGGAAAAGGAGACACAATGCCACTACTTCTCAAAATCCTTAATAAAATTGAAAGGGAAACACAATACTTCCAAAGTCATTCCTGGAAACAAGCATTACCCTGATACCAAAATGAGAGAAGGATCCAAACAATAAAGAGAACTACAAGCCAATATCCCCGATGAGCATATATTAAAAAATGCTCAATAAGAAATTGGCAAACAGAATGCAGCAAAGCATTGAGAAGATTATGATCAAGTAGGATTCATTCCAAGGTTTCAGGGATGGTTCAACATACATAAATCAATAAATGTAATGCACCATACCAATATAGCTTAAGGTGAAAATCACATGATTGCACCAATAGATGCAGAAAAAGCATTTGACTAATTCCAACTCATATTCATGATAAAAAAGTACACAAAATTGGAATAGAAAGTCTTTATCTCACCATGATAAAAGCCATTTATGACAAATTGACAGCCAACATCCTATTCAATGGTCAAAACCTAAAATCTTTCACTCTAAAATCTGAAATAAGACAAGGAAATGTCCATTATCACCATTCCTATTCAAAACAGTTCTGGAAAAATTAGCCAGAGATATTAGGCAAGAGAAAGAAATAAATTATCATTATTTGCACATGACATGATATCCTACATAGAAGATCCCCCAAACTCCATCAAAAGACTTGTATATTTAATAACCAAGCTCAGTAGTGTAGCTGGATACAAAATCAACACTCAAAAGTCAATAGCAATGTTTTACACAAATAACAAACTCGCTGAGAGAAATTAGGGAAACCATACCTTTCACATTAACATAAAAAAATACCTAGAAGTCAATCTAGCAAAGGAAGTAAAAGACTTGCACAGTGAAAATAACAATAATCTGAAAATAGAGATAAAAAAGGATATTAGAAAACAGAAAGATATCCCTTATTCTCCAATAGGAAGAGCCAAAGTAGTGGAAATGGTTATACTTTCAAAATTTTTATACAGATTTAATGCAGTCCTGATCAAAATACAAATAGCATACCTCACAGAGCTATATATTACATTCCAAAAGTTTGTTTGAAACCAAAAGAGACCTAGAATAGCAAAAGCAGTTCTGATCAACAAATGTAAGCAGAGGGTATTACAGCAATCCTTGTCTTGAAATTATACTACAAAGCTACTGTTATAAAAACAGCATGGGTATTGGAAAAAACAGACCTAAGGATAAATGGAACAGATTGGAAGATGCAGAAACAACTCTAAACACTCTCAATGGTCTTATCTTTGGCAAAAGAGCTAACCATGTTCACTGGTAGAAAACCTCTTTAACAAATGTTGCTGGAAAAACTGGCTTTTCACAAGCCAAAGACTAAACATGCACTAAACTAAAATTAAATTGGATCAAAGATCTAAATACTAAGACATAAATATTAAATTTGCTGTAAGAGGAAATAGAACTCTTGAAAACATAGGTGTAGGCAAAAATTTCATTTTAAAAATCCAATCGTACAGAAAATAATAAAAAGAATCAACAACTGGGATCTTACTCTACTAAAAAGCTTTCACCTAGCAAAATAAATCACCAACAGAGTGCAAAGAGAACCCACAGAGTGAGAAAATATCTTAACCAGTTGTCTCTCAAAGTATTTATATCTAGACATACAAATAGTTTAAAAAATCAAACCCTCCAAATTTGGAGACCCAATTCAGAAATGGACATCTGAAATAAATAAACACTTCTCAGAGGAAGAAATACAAACAGCAAATAAATATATTAAAAGACTTTTGCACAGTAAAAGAAATTACCAATAGAATGGAGAGACAACCCACAGAGTGTGAAAAACATTTGCCAGCTGTTCCACAGATACAGTACTAATATCTAGAATACATAAAGAACTGAGAAAAATCAGACATCCTCAGATTTAAAGACCCAGTCCAAAAATTGGCATCTGAAATGAATAGACACTTCTCAGATGAAAAAGTAGAAAGCACAAATAAATATATGAAAAACATGCAACATTAAATGCATGTAATTGCATTTAAAAGATGCAATTAAAACAACATTGAGATTCCATCTCACTCCAAAAAGAATGGTTATTATCAATAAGTCATCAACCAATAACAAAGACTGGATTGGCTGAGGGGAAAAGGGAACCCCTCTCTACTGTTAGTAGCAGCATAGACTGGTGAAACTAGTGTGGAAATCAGTGTGGAGATTTCTCAAAAAACTGAAGCCAGAGCTTCCACTTGACCCAGTTATTTCCCTTCTAAATATCTTTCTGAAAATACTGAAAGCATGGTATCACAGTGATATATGCATGCCCATGTTTGTAGTAGAACAGTTTGTGATAGTTAAATCTTGGAAAAAGCCCAAATGCCCATTAACTGATGAATAGATAAAGAAGATATGGAGTGTTACTCAGAGAAAAACCACAATCAACTCTCAAGATATGAGAAGACATGGAAGAACTGTATTTATATAAACTCTATTGTCTGAATGTACGAGGTTTGCCCATTTATCCACCCTTGACAGACATCCAGATTAACCTCATATCTTGACAACTATAAATAGAATAAATGGAACATCTGTGTGCATGGGTTTTGTGGATATAAATTTTCAACTCACAATATGTCTCTTTTTATTTAAAGAAAAAAAGTGAAACAGAAAGAGGGTAGAAATAATACAAAATTTAAAAAAAAGTAAGAAATCACTAGTTGATAATTACATATTTTCCTCTTAAAATCAAGTTCAAGTTACAAAAGTAAAGCATAAAGAGTAGACATTTAAACAGTGAGACTTCAATCAGTTCTGTTCATCTATCCAACAAAAACTTGTAATATGGTTATCAATCCTACCACTTAAATATACATGCAGTTATATCCTTTAGAATACTTTCTTTTCCTTTCTTTTTTTTACAATAACTATAATCAATTCTAGTAAACTGTTTAGAAGCTCTACACATGTATAAGTCTCTACATGTATACTTAGCCTTTCTATATTAGAGGGAAAAACAAATCAAAACAAGTCAACAATACAAATTCCTAGAGAAACATGAAATGAAAAGGACATATAAAACCACAATTCTAGGTGATCTATGGTAGTTACTATGATGTCTCTTGTTATTTTCAATAAAATAGTCTATATCATTAGGCATAGTATAATTAAGCTTAGCAGTACATAGCACTATTAATAAAAACTAAACATTGGAGACATTATAGGACTTCAAAGGCAGTTAAGAATCATGCCAGAATGGGTATCTTATTGAATCTTGTCATCTTCAGAGTAGTTGCCTCTTCTCTCAAACTTGATACTCTGAAGCATGCCAGATTCGAATAAAGTCAGTCAAGATAAAACAGGGATATAGCCAATTTTCTCTGCCTCTTCTCTGCTATGCTATTTTTCTGTCATTGTTGTTTACTTTTCTCTTTCATTCCACTGTCTGCCCCCTTTCATTGAGGCCTTTCTGCCATTGTTCCTGGAATCCTGGTGATTTTCTTCTCTCTCTAGAATGTCCTTCAGTATTCTTTGCAGGGTTGGACTGTTGGTCACGGATTCCCCCAGTTCCTCTTTGTCATGGAAATATCTTGTCTCTCCATTAATTTTGACTGATAGTTTTTCAGGGTGCATCAATCTGGGTTGGAGGTTATTTTCTTTCAGGGCCTGGAATATTTCTCTCCAAGCTCTTCTTGATTTGATAGTTTGCATTGAGAAGTCCACTGTGATTTTGATGAGTTTTCCTTTATAGGTAATCTGTTTCTTTTCTCTGACCACTTTTAATATTCTGTTCTTGTGATGGATTTCTGGGATCCTGACTATTATATGTCTGGGTGTAGATCTGTTTTTGTCGTAGCTGGCTGGAGTTCTGTATGCCTCATATATCTGAACATCACTTCTGTTTCCTATGCTTGGGAAGTTTTCCTTAATTATTTCTGTGAACAGCATATTTATTTCATTTGTATTTATCCCTACTTCTTCGTTCATATTTTTTATTCTTAAGTTATAAATCCTCTTATCATCTTCTGGCCTTTGTATTGTTACTTCCTGGTTCCTTGTTATTTTTATGAGATCCTTCCTTTCATGATCATACATTGCAAATCTATCTTCAAGTTTTGAAAGTCTGTCTTTAGTTTCTGTTAAGTTTTGCCAGCTTTCAATGGAGTTTTTGATTTCCTGATATTTTCTTTAGATCTGTTTCATGTATTCTAGATTTTGTTTATATTCTTCATCAAAGGCTTCTCTCCTTTCTCTGGGTTCCTCCATTCTTCCATTTGTGTCTTCTCAAGGAGTACTCAGCATTTCTCTTATTAGTATTCTTCTTATGAGTTAGAATTTCAGATTTAAATTTGTTGATGAAGTCACGGAAGTATTTCTTTATTTCCAATGAGGCTGTGTCTGATACTGCATGTTTTCTGCCCTCAATCTCCTCTGTATTTACCTCTCATAGACTTATTTTCCCTGGGTTGGCAGTTGGAGGCTTTTTGTTGTTTCTCTGTCTTGTCATGTTTCTGGTTTCTTTCAGATAGGTGAATGGTGGAGGTCTCAGGACCTTTTTGAATTGCTTACAGTTTTTCTGCAGCATACTAGCTAGGGAAGTGCTGCCTTCTCCTCTTTGTTGTTGATCTGTGAGGTGCACACAGGGGCAATGTGGGCTGGGCCCTCCCCTCTAAGATACTCAACCAGTGAGTGTCTTCAGTACTTTTGTGTGTGCCCTGCGGATGTCACAGGTTCGGGACAGCCTTGGCCCTGGCTATTGGGTCCCGACCAGGGGCATGGCCCAGCCCAAGCAGATCCCACCAATCTGCTTTGGGCCAGGAGCCACCTACTGACACTGCCTCAGTTATTAATTCAAGCCTGTCAAGCCCAAATTCAATATGTCATCTAGCCGTTCATGCCACTCTGGGGAATCCAGTTCCCAGCACTCACCAAAGTCCATGCAGCTCAGTTTGCCATTTCCACTCCCTGTTGCAACACCTCCTCCCACCAAGGGTCTCAAGCACACCAATCCCTGCTCTCGGTGGGGATGTGACCTCAGCTCGATCGTGAGTCACACAACTCTAAGACTCACCCAGTACAACAATTGGAGCATGCCCAGCTCCAGTCCTCCATCCACGCTTCTTCTTTTTTACCTTTTTTTCTCTTTCCTCAGTTCCTTCCTGGGTCATGAGAATTCCTCTCCTTTCATCCGGTCTTCTCCATGGTGTTAGATTCTAGCATCTGAGTTGCTTTTCTCAGAGAGGCTCTCTACTGTGCTACCTATCAGCTGGCCATCTTGGATCCTTGTCCAGTTTTTTCATCATCACATGACAGAAGAGATTCCCTCTGTTTCTTTACACATTGCAATACTTGAGGGTGTCTGAGAATCCTTTGCAGCCATCAGTAAGAAGAGGTCACAGAAACTAGAGGTGCTCTCAGTTCCAGGATCTCAGCACTGAACCTACAATGAGCACTTCGTGATTTAGTAGGATTCATCACAGCGATGCATGGATGGTCCATTCTCACAGTTGCTCATCTTCAAGCCACACTTCTCTCGTTTTTTTTTCCATTTTCCAAGAAGCCCTACTGGTATTTTTTTGATATGCACAATGATAATATTCATCACAGAGAATTTGTACCTGTACATATATCTTGCTGCTTCTTTTATTCCCCTATACGCCTCCTTTCCCTTCAATTCTTTCCCACCTCCTTATTTATAAAATTTTTGTTCCCATTTTTCCTTCTATTTCTTTTATTTTGTCCCTTCCTTCCTCCTGCCACTTTGTCTCCCTCCCCATTTGAATATTTTCTTCCAGATTTCCAATATCTATTATACATTTGGTCCTTATTTACACTTTCAGTTTCTTATCTCAGAGAAACAGTGCAGTATTTAAAATGTATCAAATTTATTTCATTGACAACTATAGTCTTAAGATGCATCCATTAGCTAGAAATGTCTCCAATTTTCTTCCCTCCTTCACAGGATTGTCATAAAGATTGTATATCCTGAAAGTATAATTCAGCAATGCATATCTGGGATATTTGTCATTATTTAATACAGTAACGGTAAATTTTTTGTGAAACAGGGAAACTTGAAAGAAAGGGAAGAATCATTTTTTTTTAAGAATCATTTTTTTAAAACACATATCTCTATCCTGTCTTTGGTTCATTTAAAATTCACTGTGTTTGTAGAAATGTCTTCCCACAGAAAAACAAACACATCTCAGAGCTGACAGAACAATGCACAAGTCCGGCAGCTCAGACTTATTCTCTTGAAAAATTTGAAGCATCAGTTTATGTAAAGAAACAAAGACAATAAATAAAAGAGTAAATTGTAAAGAAAAGTAAGTGGAAGAGGAAAAACTAGCGTGAATTTTTGCTCAGAAAGTAATGAAAGGGCCATCTTCATAAGCAGGAAAAACCCATGTGCAAGCATGTAGCTCACCTTCAAAAAGTTATTCTTGCTATTTTTATTAAACTTTTTACTGTGATGTAAATAGCTTTACATGTTGAGATCTGGGATGTTTTCAAAATATGTTAAGATATTTGTGGGGTTTTTTGGATCTAGAATGTCTCTCCAAAGACTCATATGTTTGGATGTGAGGCTTTGGAATATGCCTGGATCCTGGGGTGCTCTACACACTGATGGATTAACCTGTTGAAGCATTCAGAGCTAAAAGTACTGTTGGAAGGTGGGGTCTGTTCAAAAGAACCTAGAAGGGTGAATCTGTCTTTCTGGTGAGCCAAGAAAACAGTGTGCTGAAAAATATCTAGGAAAGGAGGCCAAGATCCTGAAACACATGCACAGAACAGTTTCCTTAATCCTGTATGTGAATGTCTTTCTTTTTTTTTGTACTGGGAATCAAACTCAGGACCTTGCACTTTACCAGGCAGGCACTGTGCCACTGAGCTATATCACCAGCTATGTGGACTTCTTGTGAGAACTCAAGCAGGGTTTTCATAGGATGACCCAGACCTCACGCTAATGTGGGAAATATCAAAAAGGGACCATCAGTGTTAAGCACTGGCTCTCATGCCTCTTCAGAGTAGCTCACTTGTAGACTGTGGTGTGTATTTTTTTAAATTTTATTTTTCCTCTCTTTTTACTTGGCCCAGTCTCCCAGCAGAACCAGTTTTTTTCCCTACCCTTCTGTTTTTTCTCTACCTTTAATAAACATTGTGAAACTTTTGTGCCACCATTTATGCTTGATTCTTTCATTTCTTTATCCAGAATAAGATATTATTTCTAAAAGGAGAGTCTAGCACCACAGAACCTGGTAACACTGGCTCCTGTCTTTGATCTCTGTTTCTTTGTCTCCATGACATGGAGTCAGCTGATCATAGACTGAATTCGCTAAAAATCATGGGCCCAAATAAACCTCTTCTTTAAACTGTGGGTGTCAAGTATTGTATCAAATTCCTAATATTCTCCTCTAGAATTTACATTTATTTTAAGTTCTTTTTTTAAGATACTGGATTTTACATACTGTGATTTTTAATCAGACCTATTATTTGACAAGCTTATCTGTGGCTGTCCCAGCTAATTCTCTTCAAATATGAAGGCAACCACTTGGAGAAAAACTCTGATTTGAGCTGCCCCCACCCAGCTTACAGATAGGCTGGCCCTAAGCTCTGCGTCCCACACATTCTAACTCCGGGCTAGAAAATCAATGACACTATTTAGGTGGAGCTCTTCATTCTATCTGAAGGAGAGAGAATAGCAAACATCCTGGGTAGCTCCAGAGAGTGAAATGCCCTGGAGAAAATGAGACAGTGGAGTGGGTAGGAAATAGGATCCCTGGGGAGGTAAAGGACACTTTTTAAAAGAATAGTCAGAGAAATGTTATGAAAAATCAACCTTCGAATACAAACTTGAGTGATGAAATATATTTCAGGGAAAAATCCTTCAGGATGAAGTAGTGAGTATAAAAGGCTTAAAGCAGAGATAACCCCAGACTATTTGAGGAGGAAGGTGACTGAGGGCTGGGGAGGTGGTTCAGGAGAGGGACTGGGCACCAGGCTGCAATTGGACCATGCAGGAACTGCAGACCTTACTAAAAGGAGCACGTCATGCTGCGTGTAAAGGAACTGTGTTTTAAACTTGGGAGTAAAATGATCCAATTCATATTTCATAAAATTACCATGATATATAATGGAATTCTAAGAGCAAGAGTTAAGCCAAACACCAGAAGCAAGGTTAGAGCTGTAGACCAAGCAACTGAAGATGGTAGCTTGCTAGCACTGGCATGGTGACAAGTACTTAGTGAAGACACATTTCAGAATGCCATGAAACAGCCACCATGCTGGGGGACTAATGGATAATTAATGTTATTCAATAAAAGTTGTTCAATTTTATCAAGAGTATTGTTGGGATTTGTGGGGATAATACTGCACTTATTTTTTCACATTAGACTACTGATCATTAATTTAGTATTAACTCATATTATGAACTTGTATCCATTTGGTCTTACTTTATTGACTTTTAAGTAATGACTGCATTATCTTTGTTAATAATGTACTTATAGACTTTTTAAATGTATATATTTTATCTTGGTAATGTTTTTAACACAGTACATATGTGTGCTTAAGAATTTATAAACTGCTATTTTTAAATGAAAGTTAGACTTATAATATTGTAGTGGCCATTGTTTTCCAGAGGAACAGAATTAGTTGAATAAATATAAGAAATGATTTACTACACTGACTCACATGATCTGAAGTTGAATAATCCCACAACAGCTGCAGGCTGAAGAGTCCTGAAAACTGGTAGCACCTCAGTCCTCAAAGCTGGAAGTCTCAGACCGTGAGACACCACTAAAGCAGCCCAGTGTGGGGCGGGAGGCCTAGGAGGCCTGGGACAGTTGCTGGTGCAAATCACACTCAGTGGCCATGGATGATGGAGGTAGGAAAAACGCACTAGTCAGTAAGAAGAGTCCATGGATGCTCAAGTACAAACTTCTTCCTCTTTCCACTCTTTGTTCAGCTGAGCGCCCCCTCAGTGTATGGTGCTGCTCACCCTCAGTGAAGATCTCCCCCTCAGCATACTGGCCCACTTGTGGATGACCACTTCTGGAAATAACCTCACAGACACACCCAGAAGGAAGCTCTTTTTCAATCCAGTCAAGTGAACATCCAAGACTAATCACCATAAATGTTTTGCATGGTTTTAGACAATCAGTTCCTTGCTGTGTAGTGGAATTCCCTTGTGAAACTATTCAAGTCTTGTACTTTTGTTTAGATGTAGCTCAGCGACATTTTAAATTTCTTCAGTAGCAATTAGGTTATTTAGAATCATTTCTATTTTTTTGGAGTTAACTTTAATAATGGACAGTTTCCTACGAATGTATCTTTTTGAGCTAAATTCTCAATTTTGTGACATACAATTGAACAACTTTAAAATTATTTTAACTTATCCTATGTTTTAAAGATATTGTTCTATTATCTTTTCTTACATTGTGTAGTTCCCCTATTTATTTTATTGTATTTTTTTACAAATAGCCTTGGGACTTATGTATTTAGCTTATCATTTTATATTTTCTAATGTTTTATTTCTTCTTATATTTTATTAATTCCAATATTTAGCTTTCATTATATTTTTATATTTTCTTTGAGTTCTTCCATATGGAAAATAATATATGGCATTTTCTTTGCTTTTTGTTTATTAACATAGAGATTTAGCATTACAAATTTTACTGCAAACATTCTTCTAGCTAAATCTGTAATTTTTTTGGGGGGGATCAAATTTATAACCTCATATTTGCCAGGCAAGCACTTATGCCACTGAGCTAAATCCCCATCCCTAAATCTATAATTTCTAACATGTGGTATTTCTAACATCATTTTTCTAAATGCTCTGAATTTATAGTCGAGGTTTACTTTAATAAAATATTCTTTAAGAAAATGTTTTAAAATTCCAGGTACTAGGGAATTTTGTTTTGTTTGTTTGTTTCCATATTCAATTTCTAGTTTCAATGAACTTAATTATAATCAAATACTGTCCTTAACTTATTTGTTGGACTAAATTGGTCTCTGGTCTACTATATGGTCAACTTTTATAATTGTTTCATGGACTCCTTGTGTTTTTCCTCTGAGTTCAACATGTGCTAAACAAAAGTAATTTATAATTTAAGTAATGTGGGCTTTTATACCCTTACATATTATATATACCCACATAAACTGTTTTGGTGTGAGAAAGGTGAATTAAAGTTTCTACTTAATTATGTGTTTCTGCTTATTTATGTTTATGTTTTTATATATTTTGACTTATGCAAGCTGATGTACTTTGCATATAGATATTTATATATGTTAGACTTGTATTATAGATTATAATTTCTATCATTATAAAATGTCCTTAGGTTTTCTCATTTAACACTTTTAATTTGAACTCAGATGCATGAGATGTTAAGATTTAAGTTTTTTTCCTTTTCCATCTACACTTTTCTACATCTTTACATATGTTTTTATTTTTATAAATTCACAGTAATTTCACTAGGTGTGCACTAATCTGTATACAACTTTGTAATTTAATCTGAGAGCACTGTTTTTATACATGTCCTACTTTACATTTTTGAGTTTTTATTGTTGCCTTATTTTATTTTACTATAGATTATGTCTTTCTGTTTCATTTGGTGTATGTTTCTTTCTGATTATTTGAAAACTTTGCATTTTTCTCTAGTGGCTTTATTACTATTTGATTTTCTATTGTTATAAATTACATCTACTGTTCCTCTACTAGATAATCAGACAGAATTAATATACATTTGTTTCTACCTTCATTCCAAAAATAAAATGAATGACTTTAAAGTATCTCAGATAAACTTTTCCAGTAAACAGAAAATTTAAGATCTATTTTTTTAGCAAAAGAAAAAAAAATAAGAGTCACAATTAGGAAAAGATATCAAATTATTCCTATTCTCAGATGACATGATCTTTTACTTTCCCCAGAATTTTAGATCTAATAGACAAGTTCAATCAACAGGCAGGATAAAACAATCACTCAAAAATCAATGACTTTCCTATATACAAATAGGAAATTTGCCAAGAAAGAAATCAGGAAAATAATTCCATTCACAATAGCTTTATAGAAACCTAGGAATTATCCTAACCAAATGAAATGTAATGAAAATTACAGAACATTGAAGAATGAAATTGAAAAGAACATTAGAAAATGGAAAGACACCAACCTTGGGCATGGGTTAGGAGAATCAATATCGTGAAAATGGTCATATTATCAAAAATGATCTACAGACAAAGTGAATTCTCTGTTAAAATACCAACATTCTCCACACTGTCAGAAAAAATAATCCTAAAACTTATGTACGGCTATGTTTCATCAGTTTATTTGTTTTCTTGCTAATGAATTGCTCGAGTTTCTTCTATATTTTAGCTATTAGCTCTTTGTCAGATGTTTTCTTTGCAAATTTTAGCCTTTCAGCATTGTCTCTTCACTCTGTTGACTGTGCTGTGTGTGTTTAAGTTTGCAGCAATTCCCATCTGCATATGTTTTGCTTCTGTTCCCTGTGCTCTTGGAATCATATTTAAAACAAAAACAAAAACACTTTCTTAAGCTCATAGTAAGTCCCTCCCATGTTTTCTTTTTTTCCTTTTTTTTTCAGTATGTAGTTGTGTAGACTCAGATATTACATCTAACTAACACATTCAGAGTGTGTTCTGTATATTGGGTAAGAAAAGCTCAGGTTTCATTGCTCTGCACATGCATAGTGTATGTTCACAGTGCATTTAGGGACGAGAATCCCCCTTCCCTTCACCCACTTTGCACCCCATCCAGGATCAGTGATGGTGAGCACAGGGCATCATTTCTAGGCTCCCCATTCTGTCCCACTGGGCCTGAGGTTGAGTCTCTGTGGCTCACTTAGATTACTGTCACCCTAGTGACCTGAAAGCAGGCAGCATTGTACCTATGGCTCTACGCTTTAGGCTCAGGATGGCTGTGGCTACTTTCACAATGTTAAGTTTTCAACATAGAGACACAGGTTACCTTTTCATGTATTTTTCTTTCTTCAATTTCTTCCATCAGTGTTTTAGTTTTTAAGGTACAGATCTGTCACCTCTTAGTTCAATTTATTCTTAGTATTTTCATTCTATTCAAAATGGTGTGGTGCTTTTCATTTATTTTTCCAGTAGTTTGATGTTAGCCTATAGAAATGTGACTAATTTTTGCATCTGAATTTTGTCCCTTGCTCTTTTCCTAATTCATTTATTAGAAAGAACAGCTTCAGGGGATTCTCCGAGATGTATCAGATTTTGTCAGTTAGCTAGCATTGTGGCACATTTCTGTATTCTAGCCCTATGGAGACTGCAACAGGAGGGTCACAAGTGCAAGCCCAGCCTGGGAAATATGGCATCTTAGTAAGATCCTGTCTTGAATTAAAAATGAAAAAGATCTGGGAATGTAGCTCAGCAAGGAGGTCTGGATCCTATCTTTAGGGCCCAACCACCCCTAAAAACTGGAAAATAGGAAAAAATAGCTATGTCATTTAATAACAGAGAAAGTATAACTACTTCTCTACATTGAATGCCTTTTCCCCATCTCATCTGTTTGTTCTTGCTAGAAATTCCATTATTATGTTAAAGGGAAATGCTGAGAATAGCGTTCTTGTCTTGTTCTTGGTGGGAAAACTTTAAACTTTTTAATGTGGAGTCTGACGCTAGTTGTGGATTTGTAATATACAGCTTTCATTGTGTTGTGATACATTCTTTTTTAGACATAGTTTCTTGGGAATTTTTACCACGAAAGGATGTTAATTTTTTGGCAAATACTCTTTTTGCATCCATGAAAATAGCCATATATTTTCTTTTGTATTCCATTAGCGCAGTGTCAGATTGATCAGTTTCCATATATTACAGTATCTTTGACTCCTAGGAGTAAATTCCATGTGTACAATTCTGAATTCAGTCATTTAGTATTTTGTTGGTCATGTCTGCATTTATGTTTGTCAGGAATACTGGTTGTAGTTTTCTTTTCTTGCGAGTTCCTCACTTACTTTGGTATCAGAGTAATACTGGTCTCTTCATAAGAAGAGTTTGGACATGCCCATATTTTGAATATTTGGGAAGATTATGAGAAGGATTCTGGTTAATTCTTCTTTAAATATTTGGTTGAATTAACCAATAAAGCAATCAGATTGTGATGTGTGATTTTTATTACCCATTCAGTATCCTTTCTCATCATTTCATCAGATTTTCTATTTCTTCATGATTAAATCTTCACAGGTTGTGTGTTTCTAGGGATGTATCCATAGTTTTTTTATATCTATTTTGTTATAATTTTTCATAGTAGTCTGTTATATAGCTTTATATTTCTGCGATGTCAGTTTTAGTGTCTTTCTTTTCTGATTTTATCTGAACTTTCTTTTAGTCTAGAACATCTTACCAATTTTCATTATTGTTTCACAAAAGAAACTTAATTTTGTTGATCTGTTTTATTGTTTTCTAGTTATTATTTTGTTTATTTTTTCTATGTTTTCCATTAATTTTCTTCTTTTTACCACTTTGTTAGGCATCCTTTGTTGTTTTTATTGTAACTCCTTGAAGTGCAAAGTGAGAATGAGATCTTTCTTCTTTTGTGATACAGGAATGCATTGCTACCAGATTCCTTCTTAGAGCTTCTTTTACTTCACTCGTGAGTTTTGATCTGTTTTGTATCCATTTTTGTTGATCTCAATATATTTTTTAGTATCTCTCAATTTTTTTTGACCCAATTATATTATTTACATTTTACAAATATTGATGATTTTCTAAAGCTCTTCTTGTTGCTGATTTCTACACTCATATTATTGCTGTCAGAAAAGATATGTACAGGACTTCAACCCTTTGAACGTAAATCTTTTTTCATGTCTTTCTACCTGACCTATCCTGGAGAGTGTCCTCTATATGTGTGAGAAGAATGTGTATTTTGTGCTGCTGGTTCAGGCCATTTGGCCTGGAGTGCAGTTCAGATCAAGAATTTCCCTATTGATTTTGTGTTTGGAAGTTTTGTCCATTGTTAAATGTGAATGTAGATCAGTCTGAGTCGCTCATTTTCTTCAGCACGGCCATTATGTCAATATAAAAACTAGGTCAGCTTTATTCTTTTCTACTAACAGCTTTTTCTCTTCTTCTTTTTCTGGTTTTATTTTCTCCTTTTCGTATATGTAATCATTTTTTTAGTGGTAAAATGTGTATTCTGTACAATGGAAGACCTGATTTTTGTTGTTTTTTTCTATGAAGTATTGTTTTTAGGCTTTGTTATGCTTGGTCTACAGTAGATTTTAGTATCAGGTTTAATTAGACTTTCTTCCTGTTCTTAACTTGATGCCAGCTGTTTAAGGAAGTGTCACTGCTTTGGGTGCTTTAAGCTGTAGCAACTTCAACCACTGTGTCACCTCTGGTGTTCACACACATCTCACAGCCTCCAAGCGATTTCACTCCTCCAGGCCCCATGGAGGCTGTGCTAACACTTAACGAAGAGTTTGGGCAGACTCCAAAGGCTCCTTTGTGGATTTCTGGTGGCTCCATGTCCCCAGCTCTTCAGTACTCTGTCCCACAATTGTTCACTCTGGTATCTGTTTCCTCATCTGACAAGTGAGCTTGTGGCCTTAGAGTGATTGATTTCCTTTATAATATTGTAAAATTTTCTATTTGAATTCTCAAGACATAGAAAAAAATCTTTTGAAAGTTTCCCCTCTAATTGCTATTTTACTGATTTCTTTTCTTTGTGACAAATTGGAGATTCCTTGCTGTATAAATGAGTGGATGAGCATCTACCCTCAGAGGAGTTTCTCCCCCACCAGAGGATCTGCATCCTCCAGGGAGGCCAATGACAGCCTCAGTGACAGGGGACACTGCTTTCAGAGGATCGTATGTTCTCCTGTGTCTTCCCTGATTCCGACCAAACGATATTATCATCCAATTATGTATTTACGAAAATATTTCCGCCCTAAGATCCAATTAGTGTGCAATTAATAGAGTAATAATTATATAATATAATGATTATATAATTATTATCATATATAATTATATTATATAATTATATAATAATTAATAATTAGAGTAAAATAAAACTCTAGTAATGAGAACCTCAAATTGAAGTTTCTGAGAATTTGTTTGTATATTTGGTTTATTTTTCTCAGTTAATGACCAAAGAAGAATGCATATCTAGAAGGCTTAATCATTAACCAAGATATATATATAAATAGCACTTGCAATTTCAGAGCAATCAAAATTGCATTTTGCGAGTGGACATCAGAGAAAGCACAGATGGTTTCTGCCACTCCTTTCAACCACACCACCACTTACAGTGCATTTTCTTTGAGGATGACAGACACAAATACAATCAATTTTATCTTTGTCCATTATGTGCTTTCTTTTATCTTTGTCCATTATGTGCTGAACTTTGGCTGAATTCACACAGGAAAAGGCAATGCTAGGCGCTTTTTCGAAATCAAGTGAATGGACGAAATGGATGGCTTCTGGGAGTTTTATGAGCTGTGCTGGCATTGGCTTGAAGAAATGCATTCTACACATTTTGCCAGGAATACTGCAACTCCTTGAGAAGCACTTTCTTTAGTGATAAAGAGCAATTCTAGTAAAAGGCTCCTTCAGAGAATTATAAAATGTTAGATGTGGTAGGAATGCTAGAGATCATCTGAAATCTGTTAGGTTCACTGCAAGAAACAGATACTGTGTCTAAAATAGGGTATTTCCAAAAGAGTTTTATAAAGACCCGAATTCAAAAGCACTGGAAGTGTGTGGGCAAATGATGGAGGGTGCTAGGACACAATGTAACTCCATTTTTTAACAGCAAGGGAGGGAAGTAAGGAAGTGGTTGAAGGAATTCAACCACCCCCGTCCCAGGGCAACCATAGCTCACTCTACTGCACCCCCACCAGCACAGTTGGACCCAGGGACTCACCCACATCACCATCAGCCCTGCTATTGATAGCAGCCACTACCTCCCTGTTCCCTACCTCATTCCCTGCATATTTCCAAGCTTCGTCCTTGGTCAACCACTACCCCTGAATATTCTCAAGCCTTGTTCTTGCTTAGTAGGCACAGTTCCTTTTCACTGAACTCCCTCCTCCCTGCGACCTTACAAAGGACCCCATAGCCTATACAAGAGTTGCTGGTCTGGTCTCTAGTGCCAGGTTTGTTCTAAAACCAACCCATCCTGTTAGCTCTACCTTTGTCTTTTTCTTCCTCTTTTCCTAACAGCGGAGATATATAGAAAGGACCAACTCAAGAGGGTTTATTAACTCCATTGAGCACCATGGCCAGTTTAGTAGTGATACAGAGACAGAGATGATGGCCTAAAACTAACTTCAGTCTCTTTCCTTTCTCCCATCTCCTACCTGTGACCCCCACAGACCTAACTCAGTTGAAAATTAGGCTTTGAAGGGACCTAAAGATGTTGTCTGTACAGAGTAACCTCCCAGGACAGATAGCATGCATAGAAGGACAAAGAATAGCAAGAAAGAGAAACATGAGTCTACCTCACATGACTGGGTAGTCTAAATTATTTGATGTCTACTATCTGTTGGGGTTTTATTGTTTTTTTGTAAGAATCTTATTAATTTACATCCTGTACTCTAAGTAACTGCTTTGAAGGTAATAATATGTAATGCATTAGTTATTCTTATACTCTTATTTTTTTATGATAAGATTTTGCTTTATGTTTAATAAAATAAAAAAGAATTGGGTAAGCTGCACAAGCCATGTGGGGTCCAGAAAGAGGAAAATCAGCACCTTCCAGAGAATCAACCATACTGGACTGGGAGGAGCCCACCTAGAAGCCAACTACCAGCCTTTCTGGTAAGCTGCATAAACCATGTGGGATCCCAGAAGAGAAAAGTCAGATAGCATCTCCTGTGAGTCTACCAGTGCACAGGCTGAAAATCAACACCACACTCCCCCTGCCCCTGTAAGCAACTGGCTGGTTCAGAGGACAGGCTGAGTTGATAGCAACTAAGGCTCAAAAAGCAGCTGAAGGTGTGTATTGTTAGCTGATTTTGCAGGCCCGGGCCAGTGGTCTCAGTATCTATTGGGAGAATGCCAGTATGCAATACAGTAAATATGAGGGATTTCCTTCTATTTTGTCTTTGAAATCCAATATTGTTCTCACTGTTTTGATTTGTTCTGATTAATTGTTTTGTGTTATTCAATCTTCTGTTTTGATTGGTTTTACTCTGTTTTGTTTTGGTTTGATTTGACTATATCTGATAGAATGGACCACTACTGTGAAGATAACAAGAAATACTATGGTAGCCATTGTTTTTTTTTCCTAGTGTACTGCTTCAAAGTTCTGTACCAATTTCACTGCTTCGTTTTTTTTTGGTTTTTTTGGCTTTGTTCTGTTTTGTTTTGTTGGATTTTATTATCTTTAAAGTGAAAATAAATAAACAATAAAAAAGAATCATAACTAAAACCAGAGATTTACTTCCCAGCTAGTCACCATTTCACGAAAGTCTGCTATGGACTACTTCCAAAATAGCGCTTCAATTTCATTAGCAGAACTCTCATAGTTAGAGGGAATCTATCAACTCTTGAGTCAAAATTATATAGAAAATACATACAGTCCTCTCTCCCCAGTTGATATGTTGTAAACCACTTCTCAAAATGGTAACTTTAATAAATAAAGGTATTTCTTTTGTGAATGGGTTCTGTGAATTGAGATTTCAACAGGCACATTAGCAACAGTTTCTTCTGTGTTTGAAGGCTGGTTGGGAAGACTTGAGCGGCTGGTGAGCAGGAAAAAGATTGTCATTCACTGAGTACAGCTGCCAGGCTGGGAAAACTCAGGGGCCGAGATGAGCCCAGCAGCTTCTTGGAGCCTTTCCAGGCCCAAGATCTCCTGACACAGGTGAGTGGACTGTGGCAGGGTAAACGCACTGCAGGATATCCAGCAAGTGAGCACACAGCAGAGCAGAGCCAAAGCAAGGTTGCTTCTTTTGCAGTGGCCTTAAACATAACACCATATTTCCTCTGCTAAATTCTTTTGGTTCTGCTAATTGTTGCCCATATTCATGATGAGGAAAATGAGAGGCTGCTTTTGCTGGGGAATTGGGGTGTTCCTTTTGTATGAGATCCTGCAGATGGGAGAGATTGCTGCAGCTATTATGTAACAGACCATCCTTGCTCTGCCAGGATTCACTAGTTGCTTAGTTGCTCAGGTAACAGTTCCTGTTCCAGTTCTGGTTGCTTCTGTCTCATAGAAACATCTGGTCCCTGTGATGCATAGCTGGCCACTACAATGTTGTACATTGTATATATCCAGTCCCCAATTGACAAGCCATTCTGCCTCTGTACTTTCTGCTTGTTTATCCTACATGAGCCCTAGATCACCAGGGATCAGGGCCTGATATTTCAGGAATAATCTTGATCAGTGCCCCTGGACGTAAATAAATCTGCCTCCAAATCCTGGTAGTCATCTGGGTGTTTCTGCTTGCCATTGCAATTTCAGGAAAATTCAATTTGCCAACTCTTCTAAAGACTACATTTAAATAAAAACAAAAAATAAAATTGATATTAAATAAGACAATTATGCAAATGAAGAAAGAAACACCAGCAAGTTTTTGAAAAACTCAAGCATATAGCATACTTTATGTTGAGAAACTGAATTCTTTACCACCAAGACTGGACAGAAAGCTAGTATACCTGTTCTCATCACCTGAAACCTTGCTGCAGGAAAGCGTCAAGGAATCAGCCTTCACTAAATTCCTATGAACATTCAATGGAGAAACTACACCGACACTCCACAATTGCTTCTTGAAATTTGGAGAAGAGATCTTATTCTATCAACCTGCTTAATTCTCTCACCAAAACACAGACAAACACATAGAAAACAACAGTCCAACATTGCTAAGAACATGGACACCAAAAATGAGCAAGTTGAATGCAAGAATATGTAACAAATACATCAATTTTACTAAACAATGTAAGATTAATATAATATACAATGAAGATACATGCAGTCACATAGATAAAGATGAAAATAATTATCCTAGATGAAGTATGGCAAAGAGGAAGATTTTATGCTTTAGGATTTTGTTTATGTAACATTCTAGGAAATATAAAATAAACTACAATACTAAAAATAGATCATTGAATTGTTAAGGAGCAGAATTGTTTAGGTACAGTACATCCAGAAGAGACAAATTCCAAGGGACACAAAGAATTGTAGTGATAGTTTCATGTGTGCATAAGTGCCAAAACTTATTGCAGCATGTGCTTTTAAAATGTGCAGTATATTACATGCCCTGCACTATGTTTTGAAAAACATTACTAATTGTTAAGTACTGATATGCAGGTCATAAATATTTCCCATACTCATATCTAGCTAATGGTTTAAACTCAGAAAATATTTAGTTTAAAAACCTTATATCTAAAATAAAACTTAAAAATATTTTAAGAGGTCAAAAATTTAAGAAAATGCTTCAAAATGAAGTAATATAAGTGACCAACAAGTACATGAAAAAATTCTCAAATTTTTCAAAATTGTGGAAATGCAAATTAAAACCACAACGGTTGCATCTATGTATCCACAACAATGGCTACTATAAAAATGTCAGTGACCTCAAATTAACAAGGGTATGGTTGTGCTCAAAATCTCACCTATTTCTGGTGGACTATAAAATGGAAATTATCTTACAAAACTATTTGGAAGTTTCTAATAATGTTAACTGCATACTCATGACTGAGCAATTTCACACATAGGTACTTTTTCAGAAGAAATAAAAACACTTTTGTACAAAAAGATTTCTTTTTACAAGAGTGTTCATAGAAGTTTTATTCCCAGTATCCCAGAACTGAAAACAATCCGCAAGTCTATCAATAGAAGATTGGATAAACAAATTTTCATACATTCACACAACCTAGTGGGATATGTTAATGAAACTTGTGAAAACATGAATTAATCTCAAAAACATGCTGAGCTGAAGAAGCTAGGTGGGGAAGACATGCGGTGTTCTCTTACCGAGAGGTTTTAGAAAAAGGAAAAATTACATATGGTGTTAGAAATCAGAAAAATGGCCAAGTCTAGAGAAACGAAACCCTCATATTCTGTATCTTATTGGATTTTGTGCTATTGCATGGATATACTCACTAAAGCACACTGCACTGTATCTTTATGACTTGAGTGTTCACTTTGTAAGTAAGACCTTATTGAAATAAAGGAACTATTTCCAGTAATAATAATACAAAAAAAATGCCAAGAAAGGTATCTTCAGAATGTTTTTAGATGAAATATCCACTGAAAACCCAGTTTCTAAAGCTACTATTCTGACAGTTTAAATGATCTTTCAGCTATAAAGTAATTCAAATATTTTCCTTCCTTACTATCATATTAGGAAGCTTATTGAAATATTTTCCAGCAAAGTAATAGAAGTAGTTAAGAAAGAAGAAAATGTGGTTAAACTAAACAAATAACAAACCTAGAATGAGAGAATAATAAAAGAAATTTCTCAAGTTAATGCTTTTATAGAAGTATGGAGAGCTACAGACTGGAGGAAAAAGAGGATTTTTCAAGAGGAGGTATGTGGGGAAAAGTTTGATTCTCACTTAGAATAGCATAAGAAAATAATAAATTTTATCATATGTGCAAGAAAGTAAGCTAATCAATATTATAAGACTTTAAGAAATCCAGGTCCATATGCTCAAATGAAGAAATCCATAAAGGAGAAATTGGTATAAAAAGGATGGGTGGGCATGTGAATTCATCAGAAATAGAAACCAAATAATTATGACAATTTTTAATATCATTTTCAAAAAAATTCCCCTTAATGTTAGAATAATTTTCTAGACTTTAATATTCTGTTTAAAAATATTGAACCCACCTGAAAGTCACCAAATATTTTATTTCCAAGGCAACTTCACTTCCTTCTGTTTAATTCATGGAAAAGTAAATTTCATACCTTCTAACTAAAAATATTATTTTATGTGACATGTCCCCTCATTCCTATGAAAATTATTCCTTGGTCTATTCACCTAACCCTGCATCTTTATGTATATATGCATAGAGAGAAGTCTGAAATAGTCTTATCTAATAAGATTCTTTATATTTTTCAGCAATGGTATTTGGTGACATTTTAAGCTCTCAGAATAATATACTTTTATAATGCTTGAATTTTTACTATTAGAATGCATCACTCCTATAAGGACAATACAGAAGAAAGTGCCAATAACGGGATCTTCACCAAAACTGATGTGAATCACAGCCTAAGGGTACACTGGGCACTGGGGTTTTAACAGAAAAATTGAGAATCTATTTCAAGCACGGAGCTGCCCACTGTCCATCTTCACTCCCCTGCTCCCAAAGTTTGGCATCACCCTAGAGGTCATGGGCACCTCTCTCTTTTGTCCCTAATGCCATTTGCTTGAGGAAAATGAGACTCCAAAGCACCACAGTCAGAGCACTAGGTGCAATAGGACAGCTACTCAGTGGGTATCTGCAGGATTCCAGCAGACTGCGTAGAGACTGGGGGTGAACTGTTTAGAGGGGCACAAACCTAAGAACCCTGTCGATCATTGTTCTAATGGAGATTAGATGAAAACAAAAATACAATTCTGAATGTTCCCTTGGGAAAGCTACGTCCAGTAAAGGTCTAAAGAGGTATGGATATGGAAGGGAAATGATGTCATCTGCCTCATATACGCATTTGCACAATGTGGTCTTTTATGTATCAACTATTGTTTGTTAGAATCTGACACTTTCTCTGGACCAACTGCAGACTTATTTCTGGCTCACCCAAGAACCTCAGTTATGGGAGTGAGAGAAACTAATGTTATGAGTAATTAAAATAGTCATCAGTGCTTTAAAAGATTAAAAACAAACAAGCAAAAATAACAAGTTGTATGTGCCTAACAATGGGATTTCTGGGTCACAGAGTAATTCTGTCTCAGTTTTTGAGGAATTTCCACCCCATTCTTCATGCATCTACCATTATGTGCCTCCCGCTGACACTCTGCAAGAGTATGGCTTCCTCAGGGCCACTGCCTGCACTGGTCGCATTTCTGTCCTTTTGATAACAGTCATTCTAAGCAGGATAAGCTGGTGCAATGCTATGATTCAGAGGTGGGACTGAAAAATACTGTGTTTAAATTTATAAAATATTTATAAAATATATTTTATTTTATTACTTTTTATTATATTTATAAAATATAATATTTATAAAATAAAAGACATTCACATTAACCCCTCTCAGAATATTCCTTCTTTGAATATACCTACTCCATATTTCTTGCAACTGCTTTTTGAAGCAGTTCTGTAAATCCTCTTTCATGGGAGTCTTTAATTGAGCTATCATAACTGCTTTGATGTCCTTGAGTCAATTCAAAACTTTTATCTAGCCCTGTATACAATGGGGTACTATTCTGCCATAAAGGAGCATAAATTTGTGTTATCTGTGGGAAAATAGATTCCTCTTGAGACCATAATGCTGAGCGAAATAAATCAGACACACTAGTTTAAATATGGCATGCTTTCTCTTAAATGAGAAACCCAAAGTAGGACTAAATTAAAGAAAATAAAAAGGTTTAAAAAATAAGAAGAAACAGGAAGGTAGATTTTTTACAAAAGGGAAAATAACCAAGAGATGGAGGAAGGGAGGGAGAAAATGATGGAAAGGAATTGTGCTGTATTGGGTATGTGTACCAACTCCCTACAATGAGTGTAATCACTATGTACTGATGTACAAATAAAAATAAAAATAAAAATTACAAAGTAAGTTTACTCTTCATGGTCATTATGACTTAAGACAGAGCCAAAATTTTCATTGTGCCAAGTCTGGTGAATAAGGTGGTTGAGGACATATTTCAGTGTTTTT